>JAOBRC010667452.1:0-10616 GCA_027575255.1 Scolionema suvaense | reverse complement strand
ATAGTTAAGACGGTGGTCCAAAAAGCCCCTCCCCTTCCCCATCCTGAGTTTTTGAGGCTCAAAAATCCCGTGTCAGAAAGGGTTAACGAAAATCCCGACTTTTCACATCATCTTCAAGATAAAGGGACTTCCAATTTTATAGCGAACCTGCTGCTTCGTTTCATATCATTTGTATTGCACCAAGCTTACTTATAAATTCAGCCGTCCACCAAACCACATTTACAGGTTTATACCTACGAACTTAAAACTTTTCCGATTCTTATTGACAAAAGCATCATGCTGTACACTGATCAATTGTTACACGGTTCAGGGGTTTTTACGAATGAAAGCACTCACAAATAGCTAGCAATGGTGATGTTTTACGAAACCTGTTATTGTCATGCTTACACGAAACGCAGGGCCAAATAGTTAACGATATTTAGTGAAATCCTTTCTTACCACAAGTCCTTCTTCGACTGGTCACCTCTTTTCGTCCGTCAAAATTGATGTTGGTCTGACTTCGTATGCCAATATACCGACTTTTGTAGGATCGAAGGGCGGAAGAATGTTTTCTGTCATTTAGTGCCCTTGTATTTCAAACCTGCGTAGTTTTCGATGGAGTCTGCAAAATAGATTGACATTGTGAGCTTTTGTGTGACTTGTTGGTTTAATCAACCCCAGTTACCATTTTTCCAGCGTCAGCATTACACGTTCCTGTTTCTTGCAGATGCCTCGATATCTTCAATCAAGATGAATAGGATTCTGAGTTTAATCCTAATTTATATTTTGATTAGTGCCACAGTGTTGTTCGGCTCCATACAAGTAATTGATCTTTATTCAGACCAATAGATTCTTGTTGAGGGAAGCAACCGCTCGATCCTAACATTATCCTGAGAAGCTGATGCTAATGTCGTCGTGCGATATATTCTGTACAACTGGGATTTTTAAATTAGCATCATGTGAAGCAAACACATGCATAATTATACCATGTGACTATGGTTATATGCTACATGATTTTTATTATCATTGTTTTTTTCATAACAAACCCGTGGTTAATAAAAGTTTCTTAAAATTTTGAAGATTTTGCTGGAAAAGGATTGTTATTTTTCGGGTCTCGTGAATATGGAAAAGCTGCGAAGAACGTTATCAATCAAACAATGCATTCAAGTCAAAATGCAACTGCACATCATATAAAACTGTTGCTATTGTGATTCCTATGTAATTAATGCGTTCAAATTTCAGGACGGTGCCCATTTTTAGGGCTCTGCTGGGAAGGAAACAATAACAGTTGTTTGCAGTATTTGATGAGTTTGTGTTTAGTAGGTAAAATTTTTAAATTTTGGAAGGCTTTTCTGTCGGCTTTTCTAGTCGGCTTCTTATGAACGGGTTTCTTATATGAAAAAAGTGCACCTACAAAAAGACAGAATTGACGGCAACATTTTTATATTTCATTCCGCTGACATGTGCAGTCGGGCATTTTAGATTTTAGAGGCAATCTTTGGACCGTTATGTTCGTAAGTTAGACGAAAAAGTAGAGCCTTCCGTTGTTCATCGTCCGCTGGCCCAGTGGCAAGTGCAGCGATACTGGAAATATTCTGTGATGAGCCAAACCTCGTCGATGTTTTATTCTGGTGGGTTGAATCTGCTTATGAATACTATAATGGACGACGTGTTCACTGTCCTGTACCATAATCCAAGAATGCAAGTTATGCTAAAAATGGAAGAAACTAATATCAATTTTCCGGCCATGGTTCTTATAAAACTTAAAGAATTTTAAAACTGACATCGGTGTCAAGCATTTTGGTCATGTTTATATGCTAGTATGTACGCGTCCGGGGCGAAAATTTGTTCATTTCATGACACGCTACGTTAACCCTATCTCAGGCAGGGGCGGCGAAATATCCTAAAATAACTTTTTCTTGGCAACCTTTGGTAAGCAAGCTTTAGATCCCTCCTAGGACTTATTGATACGTATTCTGACAAAGTTTGAACAAATTTTGGTCAACGGGTCACGCGATTCGGGCCAATTTTCAAAAAAGGGTCGAAAATTGCAGGAAATTTGAATCTCAAAAAAATCCACATTAAACTCGTGGAATGTTAATGCTTAAAATACAATGCCAAAGTGTGAAACCATGGACGTGCCCGTTATAAAACGACCTCAATAAAACACATTTCAGCAAATTTGACCCAATTTTGGGTTTTTTTATGGGCAAAAATGTGAGTTTTGGGCAAAGTCAGGCAAAACACGGGCTATTTTACGCATGGTAGCTAATGACATCATATCTCAAGGAGCCTAGGACGAGAAGCAGTTCTACCTATTTTTTTTTTTTAGTGTCTTAGAGTAATGGGAAATTACTACCACATTTTAGCTTAATACGTACTCTAGAATAGAAATTAGGTTCTCTTTACTATCAAAAAACCCGCCTGAGATTGGGTTAAGTGGTAAATACCTTTCTGACATTTGGGGCATTTTCATAGATACCTTATAAAATGCCATGGTGCCAGTACGTATGGTCACCAGGCGATGGCATGTATATACCAAGTGGCATTTTAGTTTAAGTAGCTCTATTTCGTGCAATCTTTTGTGTTCCAATAAAGGGAAACAGGGAATAAAGAAACGTGGTCGAAACAGCAGAAACTTGTTAAGGACAAGTAACTCTAGCGTGAAAAGTATAGTGAAAAGTGATCCGATATAGATCATGTTTACGAGCAAAAAAAAGATACTGTTCTCTCCATATTTTTTTCTTATACTACAAGTCTTAAACCTATTCTACCTACAATCACTGCCAAAAATCTTCGCCAAAATCAGTTTCGCAAAGATATTTTGGCAATGATTGTAGGATCAAAAGGGGCTCCTCAGGTCTAAAGGGGGCACAAAGTGCCTCCCTCAATATTTCCTAAAGTGCTGAAGCTATATCAATGAGACTTGGTACATGTTTAGCCTTGGACCCAATCAGCGTAATTTATGCATAATTAGGTTGATGACATCATGAATGTGGCTGACATCATAATTTATGCAAAATGGGGATTTCAAAGAAATTTTCAAAATTAGTTCTTTTTGCCCAGAAGTAACCAGAATCATTAATTTGTAGCTTTTATGATGGAAAAAGGGCCAAAACATTGGTTTAAACGCAAATATTCCCAAATTTGGGCAATTTTCCTCAAAAGTGCCATTTTTCCAACATACCACCCGTTCGTCAATTTTCTCTTGCGTCAATTCTAGCCACCTGCTAGGATTTTTCTTTACACCATTAGATAGCTAAGAAAATTTTAGGAAAAGTCACCAAGTTTGGTTGGATTATCTTATGATTGATTATGATATCTTGGATTACAATGTGCCCCTCTAGGCAGAATAGGGCTAAAAAAATATTTTAGCTAATTTTTTCTTGCTCTCTCTCCCCAACCTTACCACAGAGTCTGTGCTTATAGAAGTAAACTTTTATGAAGCTTAGTCTCGGTTTGTCCTTAAATTGCTCTAAATTTTCGACAAAATTGCAGCCCATGTTCTTATAGGAAGGGTAACGTCAACAATGAAATTTTGGCAGTGGATACCTAACTAGCTAGAGCACACCAAAATGTGATATTTAGTTTTTACTTCATGGCAAAAGCTTGCGTAGTTTGCGAGATATGAAGCCTCAAAGTTCAGTAGCTACCATCTTGCCTTTAATTATGCATGATGCCACTTGTGTACCACGCAAATTATCCAAACTTTGCTTCCGAACTACGCACTATCGAATTGTTTTGGAGTATTTTTTCTTTTATTTTATCATAAAGCTGCATAATATGTCAAAGATATGTTTGAGAAAATATATAATCTATGCGTAGGTAATGAGTTACTAAGGACATGGTAATGCTTAGCAACGGTACACCGATGACATCATCAAAATCAAGATGCTAGCTACTAAGCTTTGAGGCTCGATATCCCTAAAACTACTCAAGCTTTTGTCATGAAATAAACGTCAAGTTTCATATTTTGATGTGCTCTGTCACCTACTAAAATCTCAGTTTTGACGTTACCCTTCCTTTAAAACTGTCCTTAGAGAAAGAGTGTAAATCACAGATCTTTATGTCTATTTATTCTTACCTAATAACAGACAACGTTTTTCCTGTTGAAACAGTGGTAAAGTGTAGCTGTCTCGAATATGTTCGTGAAAACTCAATGAGTGGATGATATAAAACCAGGTCGGTCTCCCATGCGATTCATCAGGCATTTTTTATGCATTGACGAATAAGTCTGACATAAATAGAGCGAAGTACAAAAAAAATGTATTTTTTTGCGTAGATTGCAAAGAATCACGGATATTTTTATTGCAACGAAACTTCCTCAATCAAAGTGAATCAATTCACAACAAAAAGAACAACTTCCATATATCTGAAAAAAAAATGGAAATGTTCAGCTTTCTTCATAGTCTGAGCAGCCATCTACTTCGTTCACTTTTTGCCACGTCTTCGTCTTCGTCTCCGCCAAGGATCTGGGACAGCTGCAAAAGACAAAGTACGAACAAAATCTTAGATTTGATGCAGATAAGATATTCCCAACTGTGCAACTAATATAAATAATGAAGTCAGAATCTGATCAGAAAGACAAATAGCAACAGAGTTGTCCGTGAGGTCAACGACGCACACGGGCCATTACAGCACTCTGATATCGCACTTTCTCAGAAGGCAATCCACGTCTGAATATTCTCATCATATTCTGCCAGGGGTGCAGCGTGACATCTGGAGATCCTCCTATCCCCGCCCCTTTATGGTTCAAGAACCACATGCCTTTAGTAGTACTGTTACTTCGCACACACCAGGGTTTTCCATGGACCATCAACGTATTGCAGCGGGGCAGCGCCCGCTTCAGTGGGAGGGCAGAGGGTATTTTTCATGGCGGGGAGGGGGAAGGGGGGCAGTCGAGCCGTCAAAAATGCCACGACACGCATGCAAAATAATAGAAATTCGCATTTTGCAAGAAAAAGCGCTGATGCAGGATAAATGTGCTGCGAATGTAAAAAAGATTAAAAGTTATAATATATGCAATCGAACAGTTTCATTCTATAAACATCTAAAAATTGCAGACATTTTTTGGTAAATACAAAGAAAACTAGTGCCAAAATGAAAAAGTTTGGGAAAATCAAAGGGGGCGCCCGGTGGGGGTAGGGGTGGGCAGGCCATTTGATGGGGGAGTGCGGACCATGTTCCCCCATTTCGGGAAGCCCTACACACTGTGGTTGACCTTTCAAGCTCATATTTACCTGTCGTGACGTCAAAGAGTTCAGTGCGTGATCTATGATGCAGTACATGAAATGCCCTGCGGTGAATATAATTATGATATATCAATGTAAAGCTTCTGTTTAGAGCTTTAATTGATGCAACAAGTTACGTTTAATCGGAATTTCAACAAAGCAGCAGAAACCTGTTGCTCCAATTTGCAGGTCATTGACAAAAAGAGTGCGGCTTGGAAGAAAGAACAATTTTTGTAACCTAATTTTTGATAAACACATAAAATAAATAAAATTCATGTATTCTCACAAAGCATAAAGTTAGAAATATCTATAAAGTTGAGGAATACAGTGCGGAAGAAAAGGATTTTTCGACGTTTTTCGAACGCGTTCAAAAAGTGTTTTGCTCTTAGCATGCAACTGACGGTGTACCCTTATGTGCGATGTGTGGCATACGTTCGCACACGCACTGGTGATTTCAAAGAAAGAAAAACAATGCATTACCTTGTATATGGGTGGGTGAGACATGGCACGCTGTTGGATGCTATTGGACACTTATTCGTTATTGGTTCTAGCCGCACCATCGATGCGTTTCTGCCCTATTTAAAGCTATGGACGTATCAACAATTATCTTCTAGCAGAGGTGGATAGCAAATTTCCCTCAATATTGTTTGTTTGAGTGTCCAACTAGTGACTATCAAGCCTGAGTACGCAACAATAAGTTACTTAACAGTATAAAGAGGAATCTTGTATGCCTGGTAAGTAAAAACTTTTATTTTAAATTTCGTTTTCGGTTGGCATGAGTAAGTGCAAGTATTGAACTACTCGCTCTACTAGTCTACTGGGGAAGGGTAATGCATTGGTAGAAAACGACTGAAATCACAGAAGAAGGGCCGATATCTATGTTTTTCGTCTTGCTTCCCTTTTTCTATTTTGTCCTTGTTGTAGTTTTTGTAATACTGTTTCGGATAAGTGAAATGCGTAAAATGTAGAAACTTTTGTGTTTCTCAAAGTTATTTCAATTTTTTCATACTTATTACTCCTTCAACAATATTTCAGTCTGAAAACGTCGGTTGAAAAGCCTACATTTATGGTAAAATGATTAAACTTCAGGTAGAGATAGTAGTCTATAACATGTTGCATATTCTACATGATCTAAAGGCAAAGGTTCAGTATTATCAGGGGAGGGAGAAGACGACGAAGTGGAGGGGCGGGTGATATTTCGTTTTATCGCGTATAATAGAGCTAACCCTTTTGTTTTCGCATATTTTATTTAGATCCAAGGTAGAACTGCAGAGATGACACGTCGAGCAAACTGAGCCACACCATGCAGTCGGGAACGAGCTGAATGCAACATTTCCGGCATCAGAATGAAGATTGATGATGTCTTGGCAAACATCAGAGGTATGCAGTTCTTTATTTCATCAATAACCGCCACGACTTCCAATCGAGGAAACATCATTGTGATGTCAGGTATAAGCTACGTAATAGCTTACACCCCATCCGAGTCCTGTAACGAATCGGCCCTGTTTGCTACCATCCACGACAATAGCTTCGACCCAAAAGCAGGGAACTGAAAACCTGAGCTGAAGATGAAGCAGATGAGCTGCTGCAGTCGGTAAGCTTGTGCCTGAAGTGCCACAGCAATGCATGGGTGAGAAGAATGGTGAAAGCAAGCAAGTGAACTGGTCTGAGTGACGCCTTTGCCCCCCCCCCCCTGATCGACCATGGTAGTGACGTCATCAACAACTCCATCACTGATGACTTCATGACGACGGTCAGTCGCTATGACTTGTGTCCAATCCCCTGCCGTTTAGTGGTTGTCAACAGCCGCGAGTTCCAAGAGCAGCTACGAATGAGCCACTGAAATCTTAACAGTGACAGTTTAATGGTAAGTGAACTGTTCTTCACACTATTTTCCTGCTACCTATAAAATTGAATTATACTTTACTTGTGGGACACTTTGCCTGCCTTCGGTATTCAATTTCGTGTTGAAATGTAAAAATTTTGTTTCTATTTCGACTTGTGAAAACGTATTATAAATTTTGGGGGTACGCGTCCACTCATTCAAACTCTCGTAAAACGGCGGTCCATGGTTGGTCCACCTATTCAATTTGGGGTCCACCGGTTGTCCTCAAGAAGATGAAGCAAATAAGCTTTATTCATTTTCGTTTTGACATGTCAAAGGTTTGTTTTGATTTGACTTGAGAAAACATTTCTACAAATTTTGAGGGTCCACGCGTCCACTTGGTCAAAGCCTCATAAAATGGGGGTCCACCGGTGGTCCACAAGAGGATGAAGCAAATATGTGGTATTCATTTCCGTTTTGACTCGTAAGAAGTTTGTTTACATTTTGACTTGTGAAAACGTTTTTTATGAATCTTGAAGATGCAGCAAAAGGATTTTAGATAGTGATGTTATTTGGGATTTCATTTTGCCTTTAGATTGTCCGTCTCAACAAGACGACCCAGTCATTCCTTTGGAAACACCGATGAAAGGCTGTAATCGGGCACTTCATGAACATCATGAAAAACTGCGACCATCGTCTATTTCGTGGTCGTGTTTTGCGGAAAGTTGCTGAATCTGGATACACGCATACCCACTTGGCTTCAGCAGAGGAATATGTGATCAAGTGTATAGGCAACAAATCTGCGGCTGAACACTTGATGGCACACACTCACAACGTGAAGGAGATACTGGCTGATGCTGAATGTGCGGTGATGCCCCAGCTTCTGTGCGACCTGAACTTGATTGAAGTTGGAGAGGGACGTGCTTCAAGATCAATGCCAGGAAGTTCGTGGATACACCGCTGGAGCCCAGTGACAAGGGACAAATTTCACCAAGATCCTTCTGCTTCTACAATCCCGATGATAACGACCCAAGATACTTCTAATCATGCATCATGAATTCCTTCCCCGATGTCATTCCGCGAGTACAGACGACGAACAAGTTTTACCAGTGCTTGATGGCTGGCCAGATGCAACACAAGACACGTGAACTGACGTTAGTAGGTGATGCAGACTGCGGCAAAACATCCCTTACTGCCGTTTTGACTGGAAAAATCTCCCCGCACAACATTGCATATATAACCACAGAGCGGGCATTTGGGAAGGCAATGGTCAAAGACGATACACACATCATCATCTTCTACGATTGGTCCAAGTTCCACCTGGACGTGGATACTGTCAAGATGTTGTTGCAGGGAGGCGCAACTGCTGTGCCAGTGAAATACGAAAGTCCCCGGATAGTCCAAAACAAGTCCAATCTTGATCACCACCAACTAGCTTCCTGATTTTGGTGAAGAACATCAGGAAAGTGTCCACCGTCGCCTGCACATATGCAAAATGAAGCCCCTCAAGAATGCTGTTCCAGAAGTTGGATGCGCATGGACCGCAAATCAAATCAATCGCTACAGTTTCTATATTTCCGAAGAGGAGCATTTCTGCGACGTTGATGCTGCTCGAGATCAAGGTGGCTAGAGTAGAGCCGAGTAGTACGATCTGATGAGCAAGGTGCAGTTGACGGATGCCATGAGATCTGCCGGGCAACAATTTTCCAGAACACCAGCTATCGTTTGTTGCAGTTGCCCAATGCATGGTTAACAGATACGACCAAATGCAGGACGAGCAGCAGCCCGATTCCCGTACGGAAGCAGAAGATTCTGAATCGGCCGACGTGCAAGAAACAGAAAGCGATCACTCGGCCGATATGGATGTAACAGTTCGGGAGACAAGTCCATCTGGCTCATTGGACGAACGGATGCCTGTCTGTGAACAGGATGATGACACAGAAGATCACGACATCGACCTGGAAATAACTCCTGTGGCTCCTAGGGATGACAGCGGGGAGTGACGCATACGACGCTGTAATTTGTCTAGATGACGGCGAAAGTGAGACAGAACACGCTGTCTTCCCCGTGCACGGCAGTGGGAGTTTCCCGGAAGAAAGAAACCAACGATTGGGCTGAAGACGCAGGGATCCGCGAGGAAGTATCTGAGCTGGTCCAAGACACGGACAACCTAGTTGTCTGCAATTCTGACCCAAGTCCATCTGGCTGCGATTCAGACTTGACAGATTAGTTTTCATTCTGATTACCCCTGTTTATTGAGCGTTCATGTTTTTTTGTATAGAATCAGTTGTTGTCCATCCAGTTGCGGCTAATATGTGAGCTACTTGCTTTCTACTTTGCTTCTCCGACATTTTGCTTGAAGTCCACGCCTTTTTTTGTTTTAGTTTAAGGCAACTTTCATCTTGGTTCAGTTTTACACATTTGCTAATCTTCTTCTTTTGAAATAAACTTAACTTAATAAAACCTGTTTTTTGCTTCTCGGAAGTTGCTATAGTAGATGTTGAACTATGTGCATCAGTTAGGCATTGCTTCTAGCGTAAACTGATCTACTCTTGATATATGTTTATGGCATAGTTACTTGGATAAGGTCTAGCCGATAGTCATGATTTCGTACATTTTTCGTTAGTAACACCACATATTTTACTTTCTTCAGAGCACCCATCAAACAAATGTAGCCCAGATTAGATGAACGGGAAAGTGTACATGCATACCGTGTATCACGTACTCAAAACTGATATGGATGGTAAAGCTCACTCCGCTGGTTTCTCTTCGTATCGCCAACGATAGTGCCGTCTTGGGAAACACTACATTTCGCCGGATCCTCTACTGGACGACTGGAATCTTCTGGCCAATAAACCACGAGCGGTTTTTCAGACCGAAAAGTTTAACGAGATGTTTGGTGATGTTAGAACTCTGCTTGCCCAGCTCCGAAGATCCTGTCTAATCCGGATATCAAACGGCAAAAGTATCGAAAAAGAATTGCGCTGATAGATATGTGTATATATTTTAAATTCAAACAATTCCAATTTTTGTGATGTGAAATATGCGTATTTCATGTCTAACCTTAGCTTCTCACATAAAATAAGGTTTGAAAAAATGGAACACACATCTTAAGCGAGTATTGCAATATCGATGGCTTTCGGTATCAGGCACATTCATAAGTAACAATTTGTTTTTTTACCTGACCCTTAGTTCATGTTTCAGAATTCATACTGCAAACTAAAAACAACCAACAACTATTAATTTTCCTTAAAATCCACAGCTGCTCAGAACTGTACCGACATGCTAACTGTTTTCTCATTTTCTAGCGGAATTTTTAAACTTAAAATGAATGAGGGCCCTGCATACTCTCGTATCAAAAATAAACGTAACGTTCATGAATTTATGCAATTTCTAACGGACCAAAACGCAAAGTAAAACGGCAAATGAGTGACAGGTCGGTTTTTGGGATAATGCTAGAAAATTACTAAACTTATTGCTATTACACATTTTTACCTTAAAGGGGAACTAAGGTCAAAAATGAAATTTTAATAGATGATAGAGCGCAGTAAAACATGACTTTGAGTTTTTATTTCATGATG
>JAOBRC010667230.1:0-10617 GCA_027575255.1 Scolionema suvaense | reverse complement strand
TTTCATGGACTGGTTTCCATATGAACATCGTTTTAACACTATTTTGTGTCATTCCATGCAAAAAACTCAGAATTTTTCTTTTTGAAGTCACCCTCAAAAATTTGGCACTGAACGTGTTAAGGAAATAATAACAAGATGGAGTCTTCTGCATACAAATGTTGCGCATGTATTTGAAAATCTCCTGTATCTACTGGAATGAAGGTTCTTTATTTTCGCAATGCAAGATTTGATGTAAGCAACTGGTCTAGAGTGTTTTCTTCATCTCTATCTGATACCTTCTGTTGAATTTATTTCCGCTAAAATACTTGTAACATTACCACAGGAAGGCTCTCCCAGCACTCTCAGTGACAGTAATGACGACTCTGTAAGATCGTTGCTTGCTATCACCTGGTTGTGATTTTAAGCTGCACCAGTTTGCCCAAACCATTTCCCAGCAAGATTGCATCTATTGCTAAAGCTAAAAAAACTACAGAGAAACACAGTTGGACAATCTTATACCAGAGGGTGAACTTCGTATAAGGTATTATCGCCAGTACAGTGATTTTAAGGTATCTAACATCTCTGCCCAACCTATATTGGCAAACTATTAAGTCTGAATGATAGACCTAACTTTTATTTTAAGCACGTTCCTAGCTAACATACCCTCCAACCAAATCCCTTACTTGATCCCCTTGTTGTGTGGAAGCCTCTAACTGTTACGAGGGCGGATCCTTTGCATCCAGCAGTGTTTCTTATATAATCTAAAAAGCGACGTAAAAATTTGGATTCACCATGCGTGTTCAAAGTTTCTTCGTGCATTTAAACTGTTGTGATTAGTGCATGTTTATCTGCTAAATAGGAGGAATCAATTATAACTGTTTTCTACAAATTTGCCGTACTCTCTGATCCCTAATAAACGTACAGGCCTATATAAACGTACAGGAGGGAAAATCAAGTAAAAATTGATAAACGTACAGGCTGAAATAAAGGTACAGGGAAAAACAGGCAATTTTTCAGATATCAGAAAATATACTTTACTAAGGTTTTCCAAGGTTAAAATACCGAAGAAAATAACAGAGATCCTTTCATAATAAAAATAGAAGAAGCGACGCAGTTATGCTATTGAAGAGTTGCTTTCTTCTGTTCCTGTAATAAACGTACAGGAGCAAATACATGCACAGGGGAGAAAAGTTGCTCGAAATAAATAAACGTACAGGACCTAATTAGGAAAATACAAGAGAGGGGGGGGGGGGGATTTAGCTAGAAAAAAATAAACGTACCTGTTCGTTTATTACGGACCCAAGAGTATACATGAAACGACCTGAATTTGTTTACTTGCGCCTCTGTGAGCTAATTGGGAAGGAAGCTTTGCATTTCAAAATTACCATATTTCGGGACAGTAATTCATTCTATTGCAGCGAAAAAAAGTTATAGACAGTTAACTTTGAGTCAGATGGAGTGCCTCAAATTTGCATAAACAACTTAGTTAGATATGTCGCGGACAAACATAAAGTGAACAGGTTCTTAGAAATGTTGTGCATTTTTGTTCTGAAACTTTAGCAAACTGAAAAATATCCTAAAGTTTTGGAAAAGTTCAAAATGGGGAGAGAGATATCGTACAAAGGGTGCATTTGCGATGTTAGGCAACTTGCCTAGGCGTGGGGGTTACTTGGGTGTTCATGTTTTGGTAGTGGATTCATGGAAAAAAATATGCGCTGTTACTGAAACTAACAAAACATTGGCATTATATCACTTTTTCATGGATTTGTACTCAACACCATAAATGGCAGTCCTCTGTTTTAACAGCAATCTGGTTCCTTGGGCAACAAATCAAAAATGTTTATTTTAAACTTCGACTAAACGACAGAAAGCTGTTAGTGTACAACAGCAGTATTTACTTTGTAAGCACCCTTTCAAGTCGAAAGTAGCTGTCACTGATTGCCACGGAGAAATAGTTTCGAAACCTGAAGTTACTTAATATTTATTCTAGTCTAGGTAAAGCACATATGCCACGTTTACTAATCATTTGAGATCTCTGATTGATAAGTTTCTTACAAAGGGCTTTCTAACGAAGAATACATATATAGCCATGTATTATGTGATTGCAGCAAGAAAAGGGCAAGTGGTAGGGCTGCGTTTCGTCTGGGCAGCACCGACACACCGTTTCCGCTCCTATACTTATCATCCGATGGAAGTTTTACTAATCAAGCACCCGGTTCACTAGCGTGCAAGGCGATAAAAAACTTCACACATTTTTGATATCATTGACTTCTACATGACAAATGCTCTACTTGCAAGAATCCCCTCATTTGCACCTAGTGGTGAGAAAGAGCGACAAAAAAAATCTCCATGACTTCGTTGACCATACTCGGTAAAGCATGCGATGCCTCTTTCCTTTCATTTTGTTGCGTTTCATCCGTATTCCTTACTTTCTCTGGACATTTTAGACGACGATAACAATAAATAAAATGATAAAAATACCAAATCAAAATGGAACTGCGTGTAACCATGACGATGAAGAGATATGCGTATGACGCTCATGCGCACACATTGAAGTCAGTCACATGCTTTGGTGTGTAAGTCAAGTGCAGAAGGACCTGAAAAGCGATTCTGGACCGCGTGCAGTAAGAATATGAGTATAAAGTACACGTCTTTTTTCACAAGTAACCAAGCACCCGAGGTAGTAGTAAAAGTTCCTTAAAATTTTGGAGATTTTACTAGGAAAAGTTTCTTGTTCGGTTCGGAGAATAATTTTCTTCTTCCTGGAACCAACCAAACAATAAATCCACGCCATAATATGACAGTCCATCAAACAACAAGTGCTGTAATAGTGATTCCTATGAGACTAATGCATTCAGATTTCAAGAATTAGTCCCTGTTTGGCTATGTTGGGAAACAAACGGCGACATTTCTTGTTCGCAAAATTCACAAGTTTCTTAATCTTGGTCTGGCTTTTCTATTTAGCAGTCAAAGTTTCTTAAATTTTGGGAGGCTGTACTAGTCGGTTTCTTACAAACGGGTAACTAGGGAAATAGGAATGCTTAGCAACGTACCCATATGACATCATCAAAAATCAATATGGTAGCTACTGGACTTCAGGACAGGATATTTCGAAAACTGCACAAGCTTTCATCATGAAGTAAAACTGGAAGTCATGTTTTACTGCGCTCTATCATCTCTTAAAATTTCATTTTTGACCTTAGTTCCCCTTCAAAAAAAACGTGCATACACAACAAACATGCTCCATGAAAAAAGGGTGGATGCTCAAGAAGACAAGAAATACGACAAAGAGATTGCAGAAAGCAACACGAAACTGAAGGACCTATTTGGTTTAAAGCAGTGAAGTCACATTAATTTGACGTCATAAAGCTTTGAATATGACGACAAATCCTTTGATAATGTGAAAATTGGTTAGCCAACAACAAGAAACAATTCCAATTCCAAGACCAAAGAACGATGCTTGACGTGACAGAACTGTTGAGGGCCATCAGTAAGCAAGGTAAGTTTGTCTCTTCTACTTGCATAATGTTCGGTGATACCTGTTAGCCCACTTGCGCCTTGCACATGGTTAGTCGCGTTTTTGTTTCGAACTATCCAGATCGATCAGCAAACCTGTTTTTAGGAGGCCCGACAACGAAAATGAATGTTAGCAAGAAATGTCCGTTTTCATAGCGGCACAGATTTCGCATGCAAGTATGTGGACAACATAGACTAGTTAGTCGTTTCTTCGGAAGTTAGAGTTGCAGAGAAGAAATGATCTCGAGTAAATGCGATTGCTGGAGGCTCTTTCTCCACGTGTTTTCAATGGATGCAATATTGCTTCATGGGGACAAATGCCAGTCTACGTACTGAAGAAAACAAATCTTGGTTCATCACGCCAGAAAGATAAAAAATGAAATAAATAATAGTAAAGAAAAAAAGGAGTTAGTATCCTCGATTCATCGAAACAGATGTGCATGAACATCAATATGATTGAGCGAACAACAGCATGACAGACGACGAGGCTCAAAAGACGCAGGCCTTGGAACATAGGAAACATATGGAATTGTGGATTCGTTCTCGGCTATCTGATAGTGAAGCGATGAGCAGAGAACGAATCCACAATTCGAGAAGACCTTCACTTTGTCAACCGAATTCAAACATGTGGAAGACGAAGTGGCTAGAGTAAAATCAACGTAGATAGTCAGAGATGGATGGTAATAGTTCGCAAAACAGGTAGCTATACATACATGAGTATACAGGGAACAACGATGAAGAAGAATGGCATACTAGCAGCCGGGTAATTTTATCTCTCTACTCTAGAGCTCACTGCTCTTAACTATGCGAACGGTGAAAGGATTCGAGGGATAAGAGCACCTCCAATGGGAGGATGGAAAGTAACTAATCTCAGCTCACTGGGTGAAGCAATGACAAAGGGCATAACCTTATCAACGAATTCTCGATGATGACCACAAGCATGGACAATAATGGCATGACAGATCAATGGTAGACAAATATGTGAAACAAAACTATAAGTATTAATACAAAGAAACGAACAAGTAGTTAGAATTTGAGGTACGAATCTGAGGATCTGATGACGGACGAAAATGCAAGAAAGATCAGGACGCCGAGAGAATGGAAGCATGCAGTGTTTCGATGAAAGACGTAAATAAACTGACAACAATAGCAGAATTCGACCAGGGCACAATAAGAAACGATAATTATTGCAAAGATTGCATGTGATTTGGGATAAAATTTGCTGAAGAAGTAAAAAAAAAAGACGTGTACTGCAAATTCTCGATAAAACGCGGCAGTTTTCAGACTTCTTTCTGAGTAAGTACCACCCTCAATTAAGCGCTGCATCTAAGGTTGTAAAACGCAGAGCTTAATAGAGACATTCCGGGATAGAGAAGATTAGAAATGAGTAACTCGGTATGTTTCAAAAATTGGCCATTTTTCCGTATTGAAAGGTATTTTATCTATTATAAAATGGCAACATCTATAGAAATATGTTACTTTTTTTAAGGAAAATAATTTTTTTATCTGAAATCATTTCTTGTTGAATCAGCGCCACCCTTGATTAAGCGCCGCATAAAAAAGTTGAGTGCTAAATAATCGCCGCGGCGCTTAATGAGGATTTACTGTACATGTGAAGGAAAAGGAACATCAGCAACATGAAGAGAGTCGAAGATACCGGCGCGCAGATTTGAGGAAAAGAACGGACAAAACAGGAAAACAAGTGAGGAGCAATTTTCTATGACATCTGCGAAAGAAACTCGCTCAAAAATGAGTAACCTTCACAGTTGCTTCATTCCAAAACGAAGGTGCATACGAATAAAAAGATCATCACACGAAGTATCATGAGAGGAAATTAGGCACTAGTGAAGAGAGAAGTAGGCACAAATGAGAAGACAAGTACGCACTAGCGTAGAGGCAAGTATGCATTAGTAAAGAGGTAGCATGTACGTAAACAAATAGCATTTCGATGAAGATACACGAAGGCCTAAGCCTAATCGATCGATAAGTTTGAAGAGAAACACTGATATTAATGCACAAAGATGAGGAAGATAAGAAAGCACTTGAGAGAAAATGTTCCGGAAATAGAACTGGCAAAAGTAGGAAGGCCAACCGAGGCGCGGAAAAAGGAGGGTTAAACTACAGATTGAGTACCAGTAAGAAATAGAGCCGCATAGATGACACTAAAAGAGGGCAGACAAAAAGGTCTGCAGAAACAGATAGAATAGTTGGAGCAAATGAGAATCAAAGAACGCAAACAGAAAACACGCAAACAGAACAGAAGAGCAACCTAAGAACGGCAACAAAATGCGTGGGTAGAAAAAGAACAACAGGGACAAAATCAACGCCAAAGAACACCGACATTGACTTTTCGGATGGTTTAATACATTTATCCAGCAATCAAACCGTCCAAAAACTATACGAAAATTGTTTCTTGTTTTTAAAATTCATTTGAGAATGTAACGTCCAAATTATTCCTGTCCAAAAATGTTGTAAATAAATGGACGCAGGACAACCATGGACGTATAATTTGACAAATTATACGTCCATGGGACAACATAGCTGCAAAGTCAGAAGGGACCAAGATAAAAGCACAATGAGATAAACTGATGCAATAAACGGCTATATTAAATCACGTGAAGATGACAGAATACTCGAAGAACAAACAAAGACTAGAGCGGGAGGGCAGATCAGGTGAAATGGAGCAAGATTTGTAACTTAATATTCACAATAATTCGCAGATGACAATCGATTAGTATACTGACATCAGCCAGAGCTTACAAGAGATTCCAAAATACATAGAAAGCTGGTACCTTCCGCGTCGCCACACCTTATGTACTCAAACCGTCTGCGAAGTATCTAAATAAGCAAGCACAAACGCTTTTTCATCCACAAATTATTTTCTTTGTTACACAACTTTCCACTTATCGGACGTCATCAACGAGTTGAAGCAAGTTGTGAATTTCGTGTTTTTTTGTTACTGATGATAAAAAATCCACTAAATAGCGAACGTTTTTTTCATAGGAATGAACTGAAATTGTTTTCATCCCCGAAAGTCTATTTCCCACAAAAGGAAAACATTTCGCAGTTTCACATATCCGAACATTTCCTTCCGAAAGAGAAAGTTTACAAAGTATATACTTCCTTTTCAGAATAACAGCGAACAGCCAGGGATTATCTTCAAGAAAGCAGGAAAAATTGGATCCACAAGACGAAGACGTTAAAACATTGTAGATAAATGTAGCACACAACGCATTTCTAATCTGAATGTGCATTCTAATTTCTATACAATAAGAATTCGTAATGAAAATTCAAGTAAAAAACAAATTCACATCCCTATAAAAGTGCCATAAAACTAAAATAACAATCAAGTAACCACATACTCACAAAAGGAAGAGGTTACTAACTGTCTAGGGCACAGAACAACGTAAAGTCAACCGATCAAAGAAAAAAAAACAGCACTTGACAAATTCTACCCGAAATCTCTGATCTTGTCGGTAATTATTAGATGAGATCTCACGCAAGTGAAATTATGCAAGTAGCTGATGCAGCAGCATTACTCTGCAGAAAAAAAAGATGCACTTTCAGCAGATCTTGCAAATTGATATTACCCATGAGCGAAAATCACATCATAACGTGTCACACAGGAGACAAAACTGCCTTAAGGGAAGAAATTATTTGCGGAATTTATTTTTGCGATTTAGACTTGAACCTCCTTGAGCAAAGCTAGGGTAGCTAGGAAAAAAATCACAGGCTAGCTAGGAAAAAAATCACAGGCTAGCTAGGAAAAAAATCACAGGCTAGCTAGGAAAAAAACATCACCTGCTAACAAATGTGCGAGTCAAATACCAGCAACATTCATAGACCTTGTATCCATTAACTTACAAGTTCAGAATAAAGTCGTCGAATATTTGCAGCTCTGGGACAATTAATTTCAAAGCAAGTTCGTGGTACACGTCGTATTTTCACGAGAAGCCCGTTTATAAGAAGCCGACTAGTTAAGCCTCCCAAACACAAGAAACGTTCCCTGCTAAATAGAAGAACAAAACCATAACTACGAAACTCGTGAATTTTGCAACTAAGAAATCGTATTCTCTATTTCCCTACAGAGACAAACATTGACACCTACTTAATTAAAACCTGAACAAATTAGTAAGAAACTAAAAATCCCTATCACGGAAGTTATTATTAGATGCACAGTCATATTATGACTTAGATGCATGGTTTAGCTCGTTTAATGAATAAGAACTTCCTTGTTTGGTTATGTTCTTCAGACATTGAACAAACCCAATAAGAAACTTTTCCTAGTAAAATTTCAATACTTTTATCAAACTTATACTACTCACGGGTGCTTAGTTTCTTCTAAAAAACGTATACACTGCATAGCCGGACTGTGACAACAGGCGAAGCCACACGTAGAAATAAATTCTCCGCAAAAATCACGTGTTTGCCACAAAATTTCCAAACCTCTTGTAGTGAAACTGTCCTCTACAGTGCAGTAGAAAACACTCTATACAGGTAAAATTCATTTCAAGCAAACCGATCATGCTCTTAGCAAAAAGTCTTACTGGTTACTCTCTCAGTCCATACTTTCAGTGAACAAAAACTTCAGTATTCATCCATCCATAGGAAAAACAAAAGCATAGCTTTCCATACATGCCACGAACGACTTCACCAAAAAGTATAAATGACCCACCCAATCAAGTAAAAGTATTCCTTTCCGAACAAGCCAATGCAGCCAACTCCATAAAGTCGACAATGAAAAGAAGTTGTGCAAACTAGACAGCATTAAAGCTATCTCCCTTTTTGGGTATATTTTGGCGATTCTTGCATGGCAAAATTGTACACCCCAACGTAAACGAGTGCGAAGTCTCAACACAGATCGGCAATTTTAATTTACACCCTTCATGGTAAGCGTCGAGAAGTTCACGATATTGGTAATATTCATTTACACACCCAATCTAAAGATGAAGAAGACAGACACTTATATGAAAACCAATGCAACGAAGCTCCAAATCGACCTTCTACTGACATGAATCGCAGAGCCTTCGCGAAGCCAAATCTTCACCGGAGAGGAGGTTGCGGCAAAATGTGCAAAGAAGCGAACAAGAGCTCGTTTGAAACAAAGCTTCACCAGTATTCACCAAGAGGAAATTGATCTTAAGAATATTTTTCCCAACATATCAACCAAGGAGACAACCATCTCATAAAAATCAGATAATCGTTATGAAAAGTTCTGAAGAACGCTTACTCGATATCTGGACATCATGGACCCCCTAAATAAAACAAGATAAAAGGCAGCATACATTTGGCTCTATTGGCCACTGGATTATTTGTCTTCTCGAAAAAGAAGTGGGTAATTCAGAGGTATAAGCAACCTTCAATATGTACGACTAATAAATGCTTAATCCGCAAGTTTTCCAAGACCCATAAAGAAACATACGAGTGCATTGAACATTATGTTTAGGTACAACAGTGCACACCACATGAAAATGCAAACCAACTAACATATTAAAACTAAAAACAGTTATCTATAAATCAGCCATTCTATTGATGCAAAACAAAGAAAAAAATGTTTCCCACCGCGAAAATCTCCAAAACATTAGATTTTAGACATGACACCATATTCAATCACGATACACATAATAACCGTCCAAATTAAGACCACACAATGCGGCATGGAAAGAAACAAAACACATACACAAACAAACAAACAAACAAACAAACAAACAAATAAACAAACAAACAGACAAACATAAAAAACAAAAACACACACGAACAAAACAATTAAAAAAAGCAAAACAAATATAGCAATGATACACATGCTTACTTTTACAAAATGGCCATTTTTCTTTAGTGCCTGTCAGAACTTCATATTCAGTAAAAAAAGAGCCAGTGTGACTGCAGAAAAAACTGTGGGAACTGACAAATTAATGCCAATCCTCAGATCGAATCCCTGTTTTCGCTGGAAATAACAACAATTTTGGCAACTAATATCGTTTCAAAAAAAAATTGTGGTGGTCATTTTTTAGAGAACAAAGCGGTGACTTCCCACCTTTTGGAAAATTGTAGAAAAACACGCTTCATGTAATCCAAAAAACAAAAAATAATAAGACACCGCAAACATAACAAAACGTAAGAGCAAAAAACAACAAAAACAAAAAACAAACACAAACCCTAACACAAACACTAATAGTGCAGTGTCTTCACCTTTCAGGTCATATCAGTAAACATCAGAAACACAGACAGACAAACCCCACGGATCATCGACCGTACATTGACCGTCTGTCAACGACAAATGACACAGGAACGAAACACTTGTCAGCTCAATTATATAACTTGGTGACCTTTGTGAATCGTTTTCGGCAAAAAGGACATTTCTGCGACTCTTTCTCACGAATTTGTTCCGTGCATACCATACATATGCAATGACCACATTCCAAGGCGGCATCTTTATCTCTTTCGAAGCAAATTCCACATGTATTGTCTGTCTCCTCATCAATCAAGGAGATGGTTCCAAAGACTGCAAGACAAGTTAACCAGTAGTGAATACACATCAGCAAAAATACAGCCACATACAGGAATAACATCATGAAACTTTGATAAAGTTTAAGGGCCCATTTTGACAATATCTTTTAAGGGAACATGATTGCCATAATGATTCGATTAAACGCCCGGTGCATTTATTAAATTTTGGACTTTTTACGGGAAGTCTGTTGAGGGGGGAGGGGGTTTAAAAGATGGGAGCGTCTATTACATTTTTGTGAAACTATTTTTTCTTAAACATAAACCTTTTACATCAATGAAATATACACTGGATTATATGTCAACATCGTCGCCAACATCATGTTTTTCATATTTCCATATTCTTGTACGAAATAAAAAACACAGAACTGAAATAAAACTGTAGTAGTAAAAGTAGTAGTTGTAGTAGTAGGAGTAGTACAACTAGTAGTATTAGTTTCACATGTGTTAATTAGTGTACCTCTAATAAAGGCCACTCTATAGAGGGGATTAAATAGAAGTGGGCGTTTATTTTTATTGAAAAATCTTCTGAAAAGGGGGGCTTTTGTTCGAGGGGGGCGTTTAACCCTATCCACACCGGGGTCATTTTGGCGCTGGTGGTCCCGGGGGGGGGGGGGG
>JAOBRC010667119.1:0-10618 GCA_027575255.1 Scolionema suvaense | reverse complement strand
GGCGAAGATTTTTGGCAGTGATTGTAGAGGGGTGTTAATTAGAGCTACACTAATTAACGCATGTAAAACTACCACTTCTACATTATAACTTCAGTTTTTCAGCTTTTATTTCATACAAGAAGATGGAAAATACGGAAAAGAAGATGTTGACGATGATATTGAATGTAATCTAGAGTGCATTTCATTGATGTAGTATGTTTACACTAAGGAAGAAAAGAATAGCTTCACAAAAATGTAATAGACGCCCGACCTTCTTTTAAGTGCCCTCTAAAAAGTCTAAAAATTTAATAGATGTGTAAATCGGATCATTACGATAGGATAAAACCAATAAGGAATCAACTACAGCAGTACTCAAGAAGGATCTTCAGAGAAAAATATGATCAAAAGTTGTCTCACCTCTTCCTGTTTTTCTTCTGCAGCTACTTTTTTGGCTTTGCTTTTTCTTGAAGCAGTTTTCTTTCCACTTTTCTTTGTCGCAGGTTTCTCGTCAGTAACTTCTGTTATTACAGCCATCACAAGGAACCACTAAATTAACTATCTTCCAATATAGTACAAGCTAGCTGAAATAGTTTATAGTGGTACACAAAACATAACTGCACAAGAAAGAAACAATTCAACAGCAGTATTCTCAAATGGCCTCAAATCGAGCACTATGCAGGATTGACATCTGATAACAATTGATCCTAATGTAATGCCATCCGGTGGGAAAACACCTAAAAGCAATGTGGAAAATTTAAAACAATATCTCCAAAAAATGTCACAGGACTTTAAGCAGTTACTGAAAAATGACATCAAACAAACCAAGCATCTTTAGTCATGGTATTAAAGGGGCATTACCTACAAATGTTTTGTCTTATGACTAAGATCTGTTCACTAATATGTTGAAACCTTAATCCAAGATAAAAATTAACAAAGAAACAATCTGAAAAAAATTTACTATTCTTGACATTAAGTGCCCAGCCTAAACCGAACAAGAGTTTCTCAGTGATGTGATATCTGGTCCATACTAAAATATCTACATGGTTTCAGACAAAATTAAAACAAGGTCATAAATTTTTCACTCAAAAAAGCTGCACCCAACGCGAAGCAATGACAATGAATAAATCTGTTCACTTCATCAAACAAAATTACAAAATCCTTGAAACAAATCTCGATTTCCCATCTCACATCCTGATACTGTTTGCACTCAGTGATAAACAGTCATTCTTATAATTATCATAGCTGACATAAGACAGTACCTTTACATAGTGCTATGTAAGAAACAACAAAACAAAAATGATAGCTTTGGGAATCACTGGAAACAGTAATGGCAAGATAAAGCTATGGCGTGACGTATTGTTCGGCGTATATTTCTAGGACCTTGGGCAAGCAGAAATCTAACTCAGGGTGGCCAGGCACATACTTCTTCAATAGGTGTTCACATGTTCCTCATGTCACAGGATTGTAAGAACACAAAAAACATGAATTGGCTCAGGCCAGGGAAGAAAACCATCCAAAGAAACATTAAAATATTCCAAACTACGATTCATATTATGCTTCTGACCACGTATAGCAGCTCAAATTCACAGAAATGTAAAATACAAAAACAATGGACAGTATGGAAGATGTGACCTGCCACACAAAAAAATTTGCACAGATACTATGACTGCAGAGGGTGAACTCAAAAAGACACTTATCTTTGATGAGTATCAGTGAACTATTTGCTTCACAAAATCTTAAGCTCTAGCAATATCCCCGAAGTCCAAAGAACATAATTTCTATCACTGTGAATAGAAGAGCCTTTGTCAAGGTTCATTTGACCATTTGAAGTCTACCAGTTTGAACACACAAATGATCAGAACTATAACTAAAATAGATAGGCAGATAAAAAAATACATTAAAAAATCGAAACAGTGCTGCCATTAAAATTGATCCAAAAAGCAAGCAATAACAAGTTCTGTTCCATGCATTGTTGAAACAAACTTCCCCCCATTGGCAAATACAGTCCTAACTGTATAAACAACAATAATTGAGACCAGCTGCAATTTCTTTGAATTCAACTCAAAGAAAATTTTGTCGTAAATTACAATAATTAAGCTCCATATAAAACATAAAATGCTGCGTGGGAAAAAGACGTTTTACGTAAAAGTATGCACAAATGAGACAATATATGTTCCACTTAATACGACACATGCAGAAAACTAGAACACAAACTACATAAACAAAAGCCAAGCATTTATCGAAGCACTTCTCTACCACCATTGTGCAGAAGTAGATATTCAATGCACTGTACAGTTTCTTTTTGCCCACTGCATGAATTTGAGTTGGGTCATGCTTTTTTCCCCTAAATTTCATTGAACTACATACTTGTCTCGAAAAGAAATATCTACAGCTAAAAAAGATTGCTCCAGTTGCGAGTGTGGGCACTTCAGAAGGCAAGATAAGCTAAAGCTTTCAGGGCCCCTAGACCAATTACAAGGAGCTTCTCGCAGAACCCCAAGCTGCTTTCACTTAGCACCTACAGTGATTAAAAACTCAATCTTCCGATTGAAAAACTGAGGTAGCACAAAGCGCTTGGATCAATTGCTTTCCAATATAAAATGCATGACAAGAGCTCAATGACTCATAATGGATCACACAACCTGTAAAGAGCCACACAGCATGCATTTCAAATTGCACTTATCATAAGCCTTCTCAACAAATTCAAATATGAAAGAAATTATAAATAGAACGGATATTTTGTTGCATCATCGCAGTTTCTACATACAGTAGCGTTATGATATAACGAATAGTAATCAAGAAAGTCCTACCTCCTAAAAAGGAATCAATTCGATCAGTATAGTATTTACGACGATGAGTACGGTGGGAAATCGCAAAATTTTAAGTAAAATTTTTAAAAATTGATGCACAATTTAATGCTCGTTCTGAAGTACCTATCGGCATTGCCTAAAAGTAATCGAAAATGCTTGAAATTGGGCTGCCAGAATTAATACAGCAATATAACAAAGAATGAATAACGCGGTAGAACCTGTTTTCTAACTTATAGCCAAACTTTCTGCCCAAAGAAACGCGCTTCAGAAAGAAATTTAACTTGGATCCAATCAAACAGAGCAGTGACTAGTAGCACATTACATTCCTCTCACTATATATCTGTGCATGCAGGCAAAATCATAGAAAATAGCACTGAAATCTTTACAGCAGCTTTCAAAAGCCAAAACCTTACCCACAAGTTACTTTGTTCAGTTTAATTTGGGGTAAAGCCTTTTTCCCTTTTTTTAAGTGTCTAGGTTATTTCTATTTAACCTTTACTGTGCAATAGAGATACCTTTTCATAAGATACTGTGTAATGGGGTATATCATCATCTGTCATTATGCATAGACTAAATGATTTGGCAACTAAAGGTCACATCTGATGCATGCATTTTCTGCTGAATTTGGATGAAAGTATTTTTGTTTAGCTTAGGAGACACTTTCCTCAGCAAGACATTCTCCTTTTTAAGGCTTTATGAATAGTGCATAAGGGTTATTCTACTAGTACTTTACTGTAGCAAAGATACACACAGAATGCTACGTCTGTGAATGTATCGTCTGTAAATATGTAGGAACACCAAAAGCTTTGGCCACAAGGGTCACACACTTGATGCCTAATAGTTTATCTGATCAATTTTGATTACGGTACTTCTTTCTTTCAGAGCCACAGAGAAAGATTAAAAATTAGGCTCTATGATTTATTAGTGCCGTTAAAAGGGACAGCATGCGATAGGTGTCTGAAAATAAATTTTTACATTTTGAGCAAAATTAGATCTATTCAACGAAAAAACAACCATAATAATAGGCTACATACTTTTATAACTCAAACTTCACATAATATTCATGCTTTTCGGCAAATTGAAGTTATAAGGGTTTGACAAGGATTTGAATTTCTGGGGGATAATGAAATTAAGCATCAAAATGAAGATACATTTCTTTCTTTTAATCCAAGGGCAGTACCGCTACTTTGCAAAAATAACCTCAACATTTTTAATTTCAGAGACTCTATCCGACCCTGTCCCTTTCATCTATTGCTCTTCTAAATGATTGGAAATCAAAGCGTTCTTCGGCATAATAGCAACAAACATTATTTCAACTAGCAAATACAACATCAACAACACGCAATCCAGAAACACAAACTATGAAACATTAAATATCTATAAAAATATTGAAGCTGCTTAAATAATTTAACCATTGAATCAATTTTATTCAAATGGAGTCAAAATTGAAATCCGTGGAATATTCGTAACAAAACTCGATCCCATGTGCAGACGAAATAACAACGATTAAAAAGGGACCATAATGAGTCCACTAAATTTCACAAAAAATGCTTCCATAGTCAGAACCAAACGGCTCCGTACAGATGTTACCATAACATAGAATGTCACAGCTTCCCGGAGAACACCTCCAAAATGTTGGCTGCATTTTGAACAATTTGCCAGTGCATAACACATTGACCAGTGTACAAATAAATTTTAAATGAACAACTTCATATAGAGTGCAAAAATAGCTGCATTTTCCCAAAATTGACAGGCTGCTGCAGACTTTGTTCTTACAATGCAGGCACAAATAACATTACGCAAGTCATCAAACATGGTCCCTAGCTGAAACAGAATAAAAAGTTGCAAATTCATGACCAAACTCAAAGACCAGGTTTGGTTTTTATTCGTCTAAGCAGTAAGAGGCAGACCAAGCCATACTCTTGTAACAAGAGTAACAAGCTGAACTCTGGTGAGATATATCTCCACACCGCTAAAAGTCTTTCACCAACCTTTTCCAACGACATTGTAAAAAAGCACAAGCATAGGAAAAACAATTCAGAATTCATCTTTTTCAATAACGTTGCCAATAAAAAACAGTGAAAGAATTCATGGATACACGAAAATGATACAGACTTCTCACAGCCACATCAATGGAAACTTCACAGAATGATTTCACTCTAACAAAAATACAAAACTGATCCCTTTTCCACAAACCCTGAATGGACATAATTGAGGCAGTGCCTCTTCGAAAGTCTGGTCCATGTAATTTTCAGTCTTATCGCTGAGTAAAAAGCCACACGAGCGGCATTTCGCTCCCCTCGAGAGTTCTGGAGGAGAGGTGGTGAGTGATTGGAGCAGTTCAAAGAAATGGTCTTTTGCACCTCGTCAATTTTCAACCCGGGATCCAAGGATAACATTTGGTAATCAGTTAATTTGATCTTGTCAGTCAGGCAAAGAAGGTCTTTCATTTTTTTCCCTCATCAGACATAATATTGTAGAACGACTAATATTTTTCTTCTGAAATGGCAGTGTGATGAGGTGCTCTGTACAGCATGTTAGGCGAGCAATACATCGCTCTCCTAGAGCAAGACAGGTGAGTGCGGAGGCGTGCGAGACCGATTGCTCACGTCTCATTGATAAAACTGAATTTTGTTCATCAGAAAATTCGCAGACTTTTAGCTTTATAGGAAGGGTAACGTCAAAAATAAGATTTTAGTAGTTGACAGAGTACATCAAAACATGACAGTCCGTGGTTATTTCATGGCAAAAGCTTGAGTATAGTTTTGGAGATATTGAGCCTCAAAGTTTAGTAGCTACCATCTTGATTTTGATGATGTCATCGATGTACCGTTGCTAAGCATTACCACGTCCTTAGAAACTTGTAACCTATACTGATCTTTGACATATTATCCAGCTTTATGATAAACTGAAGAAATAATACTCTAAAGCTATTCAATAGTGAGTATTTTGGAAGCAAAGTTTGGGTAATTTGAGTGGTACACAAGTGACATCATGCATAATAGAAGGCAAGATGGTGGCTACTGAACTTTGAGGCTTGATATCTCCAAAACTAAACAAGCTTTTGCCGTGAAATAAAAAGTAAATATTACGTTTTGGTGGGCTCTAGCTAGTTAGGTATCCACTGCCAAACTTTCATTTTTGACGTTACCCTTCCTTTATGCAGGACAATGCAGGATTTTTTTCATAAAATGTAGGATAATACAAGACTTTTCACATGAAATGCAGGAAAATGCAGGATTTTGTTACGGTTAAAATGGTACGTTTACTCACTTACTAAGGGTAAATTTTACCCCCCCCCCCAAGATAAAATGCTCAAGTAGCTTAAAAAATTGCCAGGCCAAAGGCCACATACCATGCTCCACTAAAATATTATCGAACTTTTCTCGCATGTCACTGGAGCCGAGCAGAAATTCCCACTATAAATTACCATAGGAAAATAGGTACTTTGTATTTTGCTTTGTTGTTACAGTAAAAGTACTTCACATGAGGTATCTATTCAATATTTTCTTGAAAGCCCTATAAATGGGGAATTAGTTTTTACCCCCCATGAAACCAATGTACATAAAATAGCCCCTGAAGAATAGGGCTAAGCATAACCCACCACCAGCCCAAATTTGCGGCTTTTTACTCCTACACAAACTTTTTTGTCTGTAATGTGAAACATAGTATGTATATAAACGCACATGTGTGCCATTTTTTGGACGATGGCTATACGTCAAGTAATAATAGTCCAGACGTCAGATATTATCTAACTGTAAATTAGTAGCTATAATATAAAATAATATTATAGCTACTGATACAGTCAACATCTGACGTCTGATAATATGCATGAAAATACATAAATAAAAGATTGATTGCCTTAAACACATAAAAGATTCAATGTAGTAGTATGAAAGTCAACAGATACCCTGTTAAAACACGTCCACATTATGTACATGACAGATATTTTATAGCAAATTAAGATATAACTGATTCCCTGTTTTCACCAGCAACAAAACAATGCCTTCACAACTTTCTAGATCGGCAATTTTTCACTTTAGTTTTATATCAGTTGATAATGGAAAATGATTTCCATAACATGTCCTATTTGTATACAAAAAGCAGTTTTCTTGTAAAAAAGTATTTTAGTGCATTCAACTATGGGCGGATCGGTAACCCAATGCAAACCTTCCAGTATCATGAGAAGAAACTAACATAAAAAACAAAACGAAAAAGTGACATAACCTATGCACAGAACCAGAAATTTAATAGCTACATGCAAGCGAAAGAACATTTCAGGGCATAGGAACTTTGTTGGTCGAAGAGAAGGATGACTGATTGAAGGAGAATCGCTTGATTGTGCCATCATGGTTCTTCACCACTTGATACGACGGACGGCTGTCAGGATTCATAGAGAGCTTATATAATTCGGCGGCTTCTCGTGGATCTTTCTACATGAGACAGAAAAAAGAAAATTCTACAGATATGCCAACTAGAGTGATATTTAAGACGTTATTATCGCACAGCTTCACGCCAAATATTAAAAAGAAGTAACAAATAGGTACCAAAACAATGGTAAAAAATCCCCCCAAAATTGATTATTTTCGGTTTGTTTCTGCCATATCCTATCAAAACTACCACCTTAAAAGTCTAGGCACATCACTTTCTTTCACTTGCAAAAATCAACCGTCAGACCAAAAATCAGAAAAACACGCTCAGCAGATATTTTGCAAAATGAGTAGGTGACTTTTGTAGGAACAAATGCAAGAAAATAGGGACTGACAGGCAGAGGGACATCATGCTAAATCAAGACAACAAAAAAAGAATCCAAGCAACCAAATTCTAAGTCGGCTGTTGCTATTTGCTTTGCCTTACTTGCTGCGAGTTAAAAAATTCAAAGACCAGCCCCACAACAAGCTCAACTCATCATGCCATCCAGGCATGATATCCAAGAAAAGAGCATGGAGACATGAACAGTGAAGTATACATATGGAATTCCACAAAATAATAACGAACTGCCGACACAGTACTTCCTTACTTTGTCATAGTACAGCTTTGCAATATTCTTCAGAACTTCGCTGACTTTTTGGTGGTTTACGCCAAACACAATCTCGTAGATCAGCACGGCTTTCTCGTACAGTGGTAGTGCTTCATTGTGTTGCTCCTATATTATTAACAAAAAAAAAAATGAGAATTATTTCAGTGAATATCATTGCACTTTCATTCCTCAGTTTCTATGTTGTTTTTTTTTTGGGCGGGAGGGGGCAATTGCTTGAAGTTCGTTTCTTTCTTTTGCTTTTTACGATCTCAAAAAAATAATTAAAAAAAAATGAGAGATGCTTAACTTGCAATGATTGTCTCCAGCACGTCATGCACTCCATAAAAAAATTTAGGCAGAAATTCAAGATAAACAAAAATAAGCAGGTAAGCCGAGCACGAAAATCAGAAGCCAGGAAAGACAAAGGAAACAATAAGCTATGAAATTAAACCCAAATAAAACTGGCAGATACTCTATGACTTGCAGCCAGGATAGAGAAATAAAGGAGCTGGAGAGTCCCTCATCAAAAATATGCGTATGCATTAAAACAACTACATGTAGAAATCCTACATGTCAACATGAACATCAGTAAAATGGTGATTGTAAATGGAATGCAGCGCGAGCAGCAACTAACCATTTTTGAAAGCAGTACGGCCAGATCATTGTATCCACTAGCTATACTTGGATCATGTGGTTCCTTTGTCTGCTCCAGAATCTCAACCAGTTTTCTGCAAGTCATGTACAAAATATCAAGTCAGCAACTTAAAGCAAAAACACTGAAATTCACATGAGAAAAACCAACGACAGAATAACGGAGCATAATTTTAGGTGTCATTAGAATGCGATTATGAACCAAATATCCTCAAAAATTGGTCCAAGTTGTGCCCCTTTCTGCCTTTTCTTAAAAATACTGCACTGTAAATGGCAATCTGAGCCCTATTAGGTTTCAATATTGCCCTCTTAGGACAGAATCCGCAAGCTGCCTTTATACTATCCTAGAATATGCCCTAAAAGGGGTATTTATCAGTCTTGTGAAGACATCAATAATTATACCTTCTACTGTAAGTGCGTTGTTCTTCTTACTTATTTTGATGTTGGTGGCAGTTGGCAACATATACAACACTATACCAATACCATACACAATGGGAATCATATCTATTATGCTTCATATGTCATAACTGTGGAGGCATGCAGTACCCTCCATGCATTAATGGTTGAATTAGAGATGGAGACCCAGGCATCAGCTAAACCTAGAGAATGTTACTGCAGGAGGTAAGCTTAGAGGGGAAAATACAGAGCCCACTTCTTGCAAGTTGCTATGACGTGCATGGGTAATGAGCACTACCGTAATGCCTCGAATAAGTGTCTGGGCGCTTATTTAATTTTTGGAGCTTTTAGGTGGACGCTTATTTGAGGGGGCGCTTATTCGAGGGGAGCGCTTATTTAAAAAACAGATTTGCTAGTAATTTAAAAAAGGAAAAAGTTCCCATGTTTTTATGATGAAAACGATAAAAGTAAGAATGAAAGCTAAAATAAACTGTTGTAATCGATAAACATATCTTGCTAAGCCGTGTTTCAATTCCTTTCTAGTCGAAAATTTGAATTAGCGCTGGTTTCTGAAGGTATAAGGATGGGCGCCTTTTTGAGGGTGGGCGCTTATTCAATATTTTCACTTCTAGGGAGGGCACTTATTTGAGGGGGCGCTTATTTGAGGGGGGCGCTTATTCGAGGCATTACGGTAGTTGTCAGGCTTTCAAATCCACTAAATTTTAGGTGAGTCTAAGTGGACTCTCGGCGGCTACATTGCGCGAGTCCACGGGAGTCCATTCCAAGTTGGATACCTGGTGGTATTTGAACATGCTTTCTCACATTATTTCTAAGGCAGAGGAGTTGCAGTGGGATGTTGCAGTGGGATTGCAGTCAATGGTGATCAGTCGTTGCAGCAGAACCAAAAACCTGAGCCCCGAAGGGTTAACTTTCCACTCTAATCGTGGACTAGCAACTCCCAATCGCTTAGTCATCTTGCAGACCTTACCTCAGCAAGTTATTTTATACTAACGGTGCAGCGTTAACAGAAATGCAGATAATGCGTTGATTATCGGGAATTAATCCTCCATTCCGTATTTGTTTACAGCTGCGACACACTAAAGGTCGGGATACACTACAACTTTGATTTGCAACTTCGTTGCACGATCAGTTGTAATTATTGTGCAGCCCCCAACAAGTCACCTTGCATCTAATCACAACGTTTTCTGTATCCATATAACACTATTTTTTAGCTCTCAAAAACCTATCAAGAACGCCAGATTTACAGGATTCTTTTCAAAAACCTTCGTCAGATACGCATATCAATTCTAACCAGCTTTAGTTCGACCTGAAACTCGAAGTATCATGTGGAATAAACACATTTTTCAACACTTCCCATGACTGTCCAGCCCCTGTTTAGGCGACCAGGAGCACTCTGTTAATTAAGCGCATTGTGGCAGAGGTTTGTATCCAAGCACCCAGGCTGATAAGCGTCTGCAACTCGCAAGAAATCAAAACGGTTGGTGCTAATCTGTCGCCCAATCAGGCGCAGTGATTAGTGGTAATTAGTGGGCGTGTGCAGGGGTTGGCACGGGTTGTATTGTGGTTGCAGCATGTTGTGGATGAGTTGTATGGCATTGTACAACTGCGTTGCGGCAACTTAGTTATAGTGTATCCCGACCTTAAGAATTTCCCATGTTTGTGCTTGTACTCGATGCGTTGATTAGCCATCGCTGTGTACAAACTGAAGCCACGTCTACAAACAACTACGTTAAATTTATCG
>JAOBRC010667008.1:0-10618 GCA_027575255.1 Scolionema suvaense | reverse complement strand
CATAGTGACGTCACACGAGGTTTTTGTGATTGCCTCCAAATCGAAATTTGCTTTTCATGTGATTATGTACATGTGTGACAAATTTCATGCTTTTATCACAACCTGAACATTTTTTGCACTAATTCCACGGACAATATCTGGTTGATAACTCGGTTAGCAGTCATCTCATTCTTTCATTGAGAAAAAGAAAATTGTTTGATCCATTCCAGGGGTGCTAGTATACATCAGTGTAAGTATGGTACGTTGGTCCCAGCTCTTCTGCTTCGCTTTCCCGTTTCTATCTCCACTATGGTAGGATTTTTGAGGATTAAATTTACTATAATGATTAGAGTTTCATAGTCTGAGAGTATTGTTTCATGATTTGGAACATTCAGCAAATGTGATGAATTTATAGATTGGAGTCGTCAATTTCTTCGAGGTTCATGTTTGTCTATCAACATCTGAGTCATCGCCTATTGTTTTGTATCAGCTGGGCTGTATTTTTTGGCTATGGATGGACTCGCAGTATATTGTGGTGGATTGGGATGGACCCATTTGGATTTCAGAAAAAAAATACACAACGATAAAAAACACTTCCGCGTTTGCACATACATAACAGACGATTGCAATTCTTCCTTTTCTCCTTCAGTCGACGTCTTTATGATACCAAAGAAGGATGTGTTTCTTCTACCAGTGTATCGTCTGGCTGGGGGACTTTAGGTTCTTTGACAACCTAACCATTAGATAATTTTATGGTGTCGTTTATGGCATTTTTTTTCTTTACTTGCAATGCAAGCGAATGCAACAACAAGTTTGAATAAAAATGCACAATAGGGTTTACCTACACTGATCCATTTCCTACGATTTTGATCAGTTTCCCTTATTGAAACGCTATACAAATATGGGACCTGTATTTGGGTTTTGGAGAAGTTTTAATTGTTATCTGTGTTTTTAATTTCATTTTCATTTCATATTTTGCAGAGAAATTAGAGATCATAGTATTTAACGGTTATGGAGATATGGTCCTTTTTTCAGATCTGATTTTGATTGTTTTTGGCTAAGAAACATAGATATTTAGCAATGCCATTTATGTTACACACGCTGAAGTTGTAATACAACTAGTTCATAGGTTCAGCTCAAAAGAACCGCCAAATTTGTATTTCCCGATCCAAAAATTGCTAAATCATAACTTCTATGTACTTTGAATAAATTATTTCACGACCTATTTATGACACAACAAAAGAAAGAAAAACCAATGACGTCACTGACTTCTATTTTATGCTAACATGATCTATAGGAGTTGGTTAACATATGTACATGCCAAATTTCATTTCTTTTGGGTAAGTATTTTAGGATTTAGGTAGGGGGTTGTCTGCCCCCCACGCCCATGATATTCACCGCAAAAAAGTCTGAACTAGTCATGAAGTAGTCTAAACTATTGGCTAGTTAGTGCACTGCTTACATTATAGACTTAAATTTGATTTCCCAACAGTCAGAGCTGTTACGACATTTGCACAATGAAAATCACAAATGCTGCTCATTTTAACTTTGACTGTTTGGCGGAGGGGGAAGCATGGCAACGTTTATGAGAAAAGAGGCACGAGAATAATTTATCTCATTTGAAGATACGGTTAAGCAAAAGTCTGTGGTACAAATTTAATTTTTAGTATCAAAACAAAAAGAAGCTTTTTACCTCAACACGAATACATGTTGTTCGACACAACTAAAAAGTGGATCTGGTGTGTGAAAATGACTCTTTTAGCAATTTCCAAGCTTCGAGAAAACAGTTACGCGACAACAGCCATAAGTTCATTTTCCTTTGATGTTGCTGCCTATTCCCAATTCAATGTTATCATCAGAATATTTTGTCCAATTAAAGTATGCACATTCTTACCAGCTAGATGCTTCCAGTCAAAAAGATAGCTAACACAAAAAACTTTCATGAGAAGCTGGGGTAATTGAGAAGATGCGTTTTGTAAGGTGCTGAAAAATCACCAAAAGCCTTTGCAGAAAGTAACTTAGTAAATAATAAATGGTGTAACAATTAACGTATATCAATTCGTTTAAGAAACACGTGTGAAAGTTATAAGCTTTGATTCCGATAAAATTTTTTGCACATGAAAGCTGTTACTTACTTCACAGAGCATACGATATTGTAAAGGGCTACACTCTTTAATAAGAACAAATTTATGAGAACATGAGCTGAAAATTTCCTCAAAAATTAAGAACAAGTTAAGAACAAATCCAGGCAGATTTGCAACCCCAAAGTTAAGAACAGCAATATTGTTTTCAGTTAAAGCTTATCAAATTTCATTAAAAGCTATGCTACTTGATAAGGATGGATTCAAACATCAGTAACGTTTTGTTTTCATAGATACTTTCCTTTTTTTTCTACATACGTAGAAAGCAGTTCTATGTTATGAGTGACCCCACTTTAAGCTGATATTGTACAAATTAAGGACAATTGCGAAGCTCAATATTGGAAAGAAAAGAGAACAGCGAGCCTCGGTTCAAATATTCTGGTTTTATAAAAAGGAGTATACCACTTCATATTGGTTTTGCAGGAAAGTCATTTGTATACACTGTCGATACGCATCGCTCCTGGCCTGTAGTTATAGGTCATGAATATAAAGTGGCTTCAAGAGCTATCTGTAAACTATTACTGCAACGCTGAACGTACTATGATCATAGCCTAACACAAACAGACGCAACTTAGATCTTGTCTTTCTCTTAACAACAAGAAGGGGTTGTTTCCACCAACCGCACCTCCCCCACCACTCGACCCCCCCTCCCCCCCCAGCCCAGTCTTAGATTTTATACTGCGAAAAAACGCAAGTCTAAACACAATTTACCTGCGCATCTTTTGGTGCATATTTCGTCGTCATACCTATGACAGGAGGGTGTCACGTGACCATTTTCTGACAGGAGGTAATGTCAATTTTTGTCAAATTTTCGGTTTTTTGGCTCTTATTTCACGTCTGTTCAACCGTATTCAATGATTTTGGGCTTAACCCTACAAGGCCCGGAATGTTTGGAGATTAAATAAGCCGGAAAATCCACAAAACCCAGGCAATCACCTTGAAACTTGGTAGGATGTTAGATCACATCAATATGCATTAAATTGGTATGGAAAACATTTAGCAGGTGGCGTCATTGTGAGGACGTCATCATTTTTTCCATATATGGTCATTTTTGACCATTTTTTCGAAAAATGGAAAAATTTTAGTGAAAAGAGTAAAATTGCTTGAAAAATTTTATTTTGTACTTAGTATAGGGTATGTTACCATAACAGAGTACAAAAATAAGGTTTCAGGAACTTTCTTTAATTTTCCACTGTCCCAAAATGCCAAGTCTGGAGAACAATAGATGACGTCACGCCCAAAATAGTCAAAAATTGAAACTTTTTTCGACACCATCCGATTTCTCCCAAAACGATGGATAGAAGTCACGAAGTTTTAATGCTGTACGGTAAGTTGTTCCAGAGATACAAAACCAAATTTATAGCTGCAGGCCTAGCACACCCCCCCCGCCCTGGCCTGTGTAGGATTAAATGATACCTTTCAATGAGCTCTTTCAGAAAATTTCTAATTTGAAATAATGCATACAGCAAAATACGAGGGGTAAAGTCCGATTTTTTTCCATATTTTGGGACTTATAAAAATCCAAATTTTGAAAAACATAATGTTTTCGTACTTGCGCTGCCACAAAACACAACGTTTCCAACCTAAATACATCACTTTCTGTCAGAAATTCCCATTGTCAAGCGTTCTCCGCCAAATTAAAATTTTGTGTATTGGTTCCTATGGAAAACCGTATTGCCGGTCTGCAAATTTCGAAAGCGCGTAAGTTGCAGGACTAGCTTTTGCACTATAAGCTAGATTTCTTTGTGATAATCGATGATTTGTTCATCTGATTTTAATCATGAGTTCCACGTTCACTGCTCATGGTTTGAATTTTGCTCATGCATCTACTTTTTTGTGGCCACTTCCATGTTGCAGTTCACACCACGAAAATTTCTGCACGATTGTCAAGTGTGAACGAAAAGTGCTGAACTCATGAAACGTGATTAATTTTCCTAAAATCTATTGCGGAACACGAATATGAAGCAGATTTTGGTCAAAAATTTCCAGTTCTGGGTTATCGACCCAATTTTCTGAAAACTTTACTTTTGAGGGGAATTTTTAGACTCTTTTTAAGAAACGATGTTAGATATCTTTGTGCCAAGGGTTTTGCTAGATCTTGCTTAGTTCCAAGGATATGACGGGTGGCGTAATCCGCCCTGCCCCCATCCGTCCGGTAGCACTAAGTTTCGAAATACCCCAGCCTGAATAGGTTAAGGAAAACGTTTTTTGACGTCAACGTTGATGTTGCTTAGTATTTTTCGTTTTTCAGACTTGGCTGCTGCGCAGGTCTTGCTCAAGTCATGACAATTCCTTGTGAAACTTCGCAATTTAGCTTTTAAGTCTTTATAGTTTATATTTCGTGTTCTCTTGGTCATTTCGCTGGCTGCATTTTGTAAGGAAGAGGATGAATAAATATCTTAGGCTTGATGACTGAATCTCAGGGTCAGGTGTTGCTTAACGATGGCTTAGATTTAAGTAATTTTCCACCTAATGATTACTTATAAATGTATTGCTAATAAAAAAGCGTGTAAATCTCTTCAACTATATAATATACTGTAGTTTATCTTGGTCGGTTGACAAAATTTTCTCTACAAATCCTCCAATAAGCAGACAAACACAAGAAAACATATTTCTTTCCAACTACTTTTTGACCAGGAGACACACCTCGACAAACAATACGCTAGCGACGCAATTTGCTCGATCTTTAAGAGTACGCCTCGTGCGTTAAAAGGAAAGTTCACTCACCAACGCAGACACGCAGCATCATACTTTGGAGGAGAAGCCAAAGTTTATTTTTATCCACTTAATACTACGTTTGCATGTCAACTTTTTACTTACTCTGACAGATTTGAAGCAGTAAATCCTGTTATGGTCACTTCGTCAAAACAATTTGCAAACACGTTCAGACGCACAATCGCAGCTGATTATCTGGCACTGATATTTGACAGCAGCTGGCGCATGGATGCAATACCCAATGTCAAATATCGATAGAGACTTGTAGTAAAGAATTCACACAAATTCTGAGGAGCATGCTGCTATCTTACTATCACTTACGAAGCATTAAAAGTGAACAAAGTTCATGGAAAATGGTGTAAAGCTTAATACCTAAGTAATTAATTTTCTTGTTTTTTGTTGTTATTTTTTGTTTTTTTCGTTCGAACAAAACTTTGTGAATAACAGGAACGTCATATCATTGCACGAAAATAGCACTTCATCTCTGATCATCCAGCTGGATAATTCTAAACTCTTTTTGATAATGCTTCATAAAGTGAATAGCTTTCTCCGACTGCGCCACCACCATCAACTTTATTCTTATAAAAAACGTGTATATTGGCACTTTCCCGTATACTGTTGTAATGACTTTGCAAAGAACATCAGCATGCAGCATGCCAAAAAAGAAATATCAACACAAATCCCTTTTTGTTAGGTTGCCAGCTGTTTGTGTTACTGCTTGGATATTGGGGCATGGCATGGAGTTTATTGCATTTTCTGATAATACAGAGGACGGTTGAGGAGGAAGTCAATCGATTGCAGTATTTTGATCTGGAACAGTATGGACGCTGATTTTTAAAATGTTAAGGTGACGTTAAGGTGACGTTACACTACAACTTAGTTGTGCAACTCGATACAACTCGCTACAACAATGTTGCACAACTCCATGCAACTCCTTACAACTCGACGCTCAACTATCCGCAACTACTAATTGCGCTCTAATAGGGTATGACGAGATCATGACAGCCCTTTGTTGATTGCTTAACATCAACGTAATTTACGTCACGCTGTCATTAGTGTCGCCACACAGTGACAATGGATGTGTGCTGTCTATTTCGAAGCCTTTGTCTAAAGGGTGGTTACCCAGGCAACCAGCCAATTTAAAGCCTACAACTCGGCTACGACTTTCTTGAAATCAAAATGGTTTTGATTTCAAGAAAGTTGCGAACATATGCACGTGATAGTGAACAGCTGATAGCAGGCATGTTGCAAAAAGTTGTAATGGGGTTGCACCGAGTTGCGAGAGAGTTGCAGCGAGTTGTATCGAGTTGCACAACTAAGTTGTACAACTAAGGTGTAGTGTAAAGTCACCTTTAGTTAGGTGATCGTGTACAGCACTTAAGAATACAAACAATATAGGCATAAGTTGATGATAGAGTTGATCAATCGGATTAATTTGAGCACATTTCGGCCAACTCTTGCCAAGATGGCACATTTCGGGAATAATCGACTTCTTGTGGCATAAAATGCGTATTTCAGATGTCGCAACAAATGATTAAGCGGGAAAATTAAACTTTAGAAACGGCCACTTTGCCGCAGAAAACTGTTACCTATTTACAGTAAACTGTTTTGAACTTAATGATCCGGATTCATTCATTGATTTTTAATTTTTCTTTTGAAAATGGCTCATTTTCAAGTCAGGTTTTCTGGTTCTATAGAAAATTTTCCGTCTTCTGCATAAAATGGGCTGGCCTACTGCTCATTTATCTGAAAAAATGCTTTGGAAATGATTTGTGCATATGAGAATTTACAGCCCGTCAAAACAACTATTTGCCATGACTGGTATTGCTGTATTTTCTCACTCAAAGAAAACAAACAACTTGTTTATACTCGGTATATTCTTTGGCTGACAAACGCGTCACAACAATAGCGGCCTGCAGCTAGGTCCACCTTGTTTGGAGGAGTGGTGTTTTGGTTAGACTAGAATAGTCTCTCTTAATTTATCGCTCTTCTCAACTACAGAATAGTCACAGTGGACATCACTCGTCGCGAACACACAGATGCCAACCAAGGGAGAAAGAGAGAGAGAGACAAGTGCCCTTTGGCTACGGAGTTGCTGCGAGAGATCACGATAGCCTATTCATCTCGTACTAGGGGGGCTGGGAAATGTCTGAGACAGCGCCTCATTTGCTGTATTTTCTGGTTTGCTTATTTGGTGAAATCCTGAATTACTAATTAAGCGAGCGACCTTCCACTGCTTTGCAATGTTGACGTCAAACAACAAAGCGTGTCTTATTGGCTGTAATTGAATAGCGCTGCGTAGAACAATGCTAGCTGAGCTATATTTAGTAACACAGAAATCTGGCTCAACGATGGGAGAAATTTTTGGCGAAAAATGTACTGCGCGCCGAAGTATTCAAATCTCCCTCTCTGGTTGTCAGTCTGCGGGTTATTCTAAACAGGATAGTGCTGGGTGGGTGGATATCAATAGGGAATAGAAGAAAGGGAGACTGTCAAGTCTATGTTTTGGTATGCCGCTTCCATAGGCCGTAAAGCAAATTTACCCCCTACATATAATGGCCTACTTTCGCCATTCAAGTGACTTTCTCATCCGAAGAATTGTTATTGTCGGGTTTTACAAGCAACTTGTGTTCCGATCAGACAGGCATAGACTCAAGAATTTTAAATTCAATTCCCAAACACTAGTACCGCATTACAGATTGATCAACTTTCGCCTTATAATTGTCGTCTGTTGCGGGCAGGATTCACGATTTGCTGACGTCGGTAGCAGCTCTTCTCTCCGTGTGAATATGCTGAGAAATTACTGAACCCCTACTCGTCTCAATCTTTAGGGATTTCACGCTAAACAGCCGGAGCGACCTTGTTCCCGCTAGGCATTCCGTAATTTCTCAGCTTCTATCGCGTCGAGAGAATAGCAGCAATCGACGTCAGCATATCGACAGGCTTACGCATCAGCAACCGAATTCACGATGTTTGCTTGACCAAATTAACTAGATCATCTGTTCGGTTAATGAACGTGCTACAATCTTAGACAATATTTTTAACAAGATTTGTCTGATATTGTAGATTGACCTGGTTGACTGTGATATGTCTGACCAGGTCTCAATCGTCCTAAATGATCTTTGATTGCGCAGCGTTAACGGAAGTGCATCGTATATCGTTTGTTATGGTAGGGATTTTCTGGGACTTTTTGCCACAGAGCAAAGCTTTCTTCCAGTGGTGTGTGATGCCAACGATATTAGGCATTTTAATATCGTTGGTGATGCGCAGTGTGTTGGGAATTTCTAATGTTCCAAATATTTGAAACAATGTGTTTCCGTGCTACACAATTGTACGTCATGGAATGATTCTGATGCAAAACAGAACCGAACATTAGGGTTCCAAATCTCCAAATCCAGAGTACGACCAGTTTGATGCACGAGTATTGCAACCAACGTAAAACCCCCTCATATGGCCCGAAATTGTAAGAGGTTCCGTCGAACTTCGAAGTATGCAGCGCCCGTGACTTCGCTATCGGAGCTTGAGCGCTATGGTAGGTCATGCCGATTCTTTCTGTTTCTCAAAAGATACATGAAAAGGAAAAGAGAAAAGTAGTTTTAATACATGCTTACACTACAAGTTCGCCTGATAAAGATGGACAATTCAAGAAATAGCAAAAGCATATGAAGTAACATATGAACTTTTCCCGATACGAAACACTACAACCCTTCACAAAATATTTGGCACAAAAGGCTTTTTTCAGTCAAAATTAAAAATGCACTGTTTACCACTTTTGCTCGTAAAAACACTTTTAATTGCAAGCGCTTCTAGAAACTTTTTGCAGGCGTTTTGCAACCTCTGTCTACAGTCTCAGCGCAGTGTCTGGCAATTTACGCTAGTAGACCGAATTCCACGCCCTTTGTTCTCTAAATTACCTGAAAAAATTAAAAAACCCAAGCCACGCCCTAAAACGAGCCTTACCACACCCTGCACATTTTTTATCTTGTCCCCCGAGGGGGGCCCGATAGAGAACATCTCTGCAACCCCTAACGAGCTTTTCTTTGGGTGTAATCGTAACATAAACGTATCAGGTTCTACTTACATTGTATTACATTTTATACATGTTGTGTATAGTATGTAACTATAGATAAATTGTCATATATATATATATATTCATAGTAATTATACCAGGTATAGTTGACTTCAGTTTGTAGTGCAAGTCGCAGGGACACCCTACGCCACACCCTGCACATACCCTAGAAACGCCAAAACATGATTTTTCAAAAGTCAGAAATAATAAGTCTCTCAAGCAAAACCCATCCTCTCGCCCTGATTTGCGGCTCGGTACTTGTCAACCTATTTTCAGTTACTTGCGGTACGGAACATTGTAAAACTGCGCATGCGTGCCATAATATTTTGAGCCGGGGTGTAGGCTGCACTCCGACCGGGAATGAACTTCCAATTGGAAGTATCTGAACTTATATGAATCTCATTCACGATGCAAAGCACGCAGCATGAGCCGCAATCATTCCCGAGCCGACAGGAAAACCGTTATCAACTATCTGGAGACCACTGATAACTAGGTTATCTTGTTCAATAAAGATTTACTGGTACTGGTCTCATAAAGAAAATCACGATGCTCAAAAAGACCTCCATATATCTTTTAATGTATTTTCTTCTTCTTACCTCGCTCCAAAAACCTCTTGGATGTCTCAAGGGCTCCTAAAAACACCTTTAGAACCCCTTGATTGCATTTAAACACATAGGATACATAGCATCTCAAAATCAGATTGTCATGGTCGAACGTTTCAAAGAATTATGCAAATCTTGTTCATTGCAGCACTTTTGATGTATTTCATTATCTGTTTTACCCCTCCACATTCTTTCATTTCACCTTTTTGTGATACCCGCAAGCCCTTCACTCAGATTTATGAAATAGTTTGTTACATGCTATTTTCACCAGACTCAGTGGTGCATAGCTAGAGCTTGACCCTACGAAAAGATCTGTTTTCAGCAAAAACAGTAAAAAAGTAAGCTAAAAATAGGTTCTTGTGACAGCTTATTATTATAGTGATGTAGGGAATGCTAAAAACATAATTATAAGCAAAGATGATTTTTAAACCAAATTTCGAAAATCGAAAATCAGTATTTTTAGAGCATGTGACGTCATTTTGATGACATCAGCAAAAATTGAATGACGTCATCAATGAAATAATTATGCGAAAGTATTTGTATTACCTCATACCTGCAAAGTTTCATTACCAAAGATTAAGTGGTTCTGAAGTTAAGCCTGGTTCCCACTACGGCGTAAGGCTTGGCTTGGCTACGGCGAAGAGGTTCCCATTGCAGGATTAGAGCTCTCAATTGCTCTTTGATTGACGTTTGCTTAGCTTAAAATTTTGAACGCCCATCTGGGCTTTCTCTGAAATAGTGGAAGTAGTGGAGCAGCCATTACGGATTAGTATAATTCATCCCAACGCAGTATATGTGGTTTATCGTACCATAGTAAGAAAACAAAAAAACTCAACAAGCCTGGTCGTTAACCCTATTTAGGGTGGGGGGGGGGCAAAACTGCCCCCCCCCTAGTAGTTTTTCCTGCATATTTTTTTTTGGCGTGGAGGTACGACTTCCAAACTTCATGACTTTTAATATAATTTATAGAAGCACATTTCCTGAAAATATGAGGTCCATGGTATATGTAGTTTTGCAGTTATCACTGTTTTGTCTAAGGACGGTATGCTCGATTTCCGATCAAAGTCATAGTTGCCACGGATTGAAAATAAACTATTTGATCTGTTTCGTTT
>JAOBRC010666897.1:0-10618 GCA_027575255.1 Scolionema suvaense | reverse complement strand
GAGCCACGCTGTCTTTTCAAGAAGCGCGTCAGCCATCCTTTAGTGCACTTAAACCCACGCTGTTTGCGCGAGTATCTTTGTTAAGATAAGTGGTTTAACACGGTGAGAGGGGGTGCGTAAGCGGAAAGCCACACGGTAGCTGTACTGTAGTTGAGTCTTGCTTCTCCGAGGATTTTCACAGCATTTAAGTCAATTTTTGTCCTCCGAATTCATCAATTTTTGTTGGTTGAGTGATCTCAGTAGGTACCATGACAACGATATTATGTACTTCCATTTTAGCTACATGCGTTGAATTGAATTATAAATGTACTATTTGAAATTTCTCGTGAAAGGGCTGATGATGAATCATTGAATCTCCTGGAGGACTGTGAAGATGTCAAAGTTAGGAAACACAGGAAGAAATCTAAAAGTGATGATTTACTGAGGTATGAACCTCTCTCATATCGAGCTACTGGTGTCAGCACTGTCTATGGCAGCTCTTCGTTTTTGTTTCATTCGGTTGACGAAGTGAAGGTCTTCTCGAATTGTACATTTATTCTCTGCTCATCGCTTCACTATCACTCAGTGCTAGGTTTTACTGAACCCCTATCCGTCTTAACCTTTCGGAATTTCGCGCTTACCGCTAGTAGCTGGTGGGATTTGAACCCTCGACCTTGTGTGCACAAAGTGATCGTGCTACCACTGAGCCTTCTCAGAGCCCTAAAGGTTAAGGTGGATATGGGTTGATCATTCCTCTGAGTGCGGCTACTCTTTGGTAAAGAACAAATCTACAAGGTTTTCGGTTTTCGTTTGTCTTTTTGATAACTTTTACAGAATGTCATATGCGTTTACTTGAGGTTCTATCGTATAATACTATGTACATGGTACCCAATCTTTTACTTTGACCTGGTCTACCATTCGGAATTAATCGCATGCACCAAGATCTGATCTTCTGTGATTAAATCAAACAGTTGCAGTTGAATCTCTTCGTAAAAAGTGCTATGCACTCTGCTTGGTGGTGCTTACTTGAGTTTCTAAGGTAGTTATGGTGGAGCATTTCGATTTTTCAGTTATCTAGTTTTGGCCTAAATAGCTTTTGTTAATTGCTGCTGTGATAAATAAGGCAAAATAATGTGAAGATGTGCTTTATGTAGATTATTAGATAATAGGTTCTTTGCTTTTAGTTCCTGGCTTGTTATGGTTTCTGACCTGGCTTAGTTTTTCTATATACTTCTTCTGGCAAGTATGTATCACATTTAATATAGTGTTTGGCACTGGAGTGTGATAATTTCAAATTATATAAGATTGTTGATGAATGTAAGATTAAAATGCTGATCTTCTGATCTAAGTTGTTTCTTTGCCTTGTCGTAGGTGTGATAAGCCTAATAGTCTCGTCACTCAGAATGTTCCAATAAACCTCGAAGTTGCTGCAGTTGACTATCAGGATACCAACGGAGACATTGTGGAAGATAACGCAGAATCTACCTACCCAGTTCCTGATGAAAATGATGTATTGCAGCATTCTGGTGCAGGGGATTATGATTCTGAGCAGAGTGAATTTTACCGTCGTTATCTGTACGTTTGTTACTTGATCAGTGTTTTGAGCAATTGACATTAGCTTGTACCGTTGATTAGGTATTCCTTATGATTGTTGTTATAAGGAAGTAAGGAAGGTCTTCTGTTGTCATGCCTGGATATGTAGTGCCAGGCCTTAACTTAGCATTCATTTGCAAGCGATTATCGCACCCAATGCCCTCAAAATGTGTAAAATAAATGCCCTTCTCATTTAAATTTTTCTCTATTTGTGCCAATTTGTGATGATTGTGATTTCAAAAGTGCCCTCTTCAGGAAAGAACGCACGCTGCCCTTACAAGCTGAATATGCCCTGAGTGCCTTAGTTTCAGCGGTTGAAATAACAACGGAACAAGTGTAACTAATTTGCTTTATTATTATCGTGGTCTGTGTGTTCAAGGATTTGGCTGGTGTCATCATCGATCATGCCTTACCACTTTAAATAAATGAATATATTAAAGCAACATTGAAAGCAAGTGTGACGTTCTCAAGGAAAACCTGTGTTGGTTGTTTGCACGCCTAAGACAATAGATTTACATGCTCTATTCAAATTCAAAAGCTGGAGGCGTTTCATGCCACGTAAAAGCGTGGTGTCCCTAAATTGCTTGGCCATGCAAAAATGTGCTCGTTGAGCAACCAGACAGGCGTGCAATAGTGTGTCATTCTGTGGAAGGCAATAATTGGCTTCTTCCCTTAATTTATTAATTTAACTGCTTTAAATTTCACGGAGCTCAAAAATTGTGTGATTGCACTGATGTACTTTACAATACTTTGTCGGCCAGTTAATGAGAATTCATACATACGTTGTTGGCCTCCTTCTACTTTCCATTGGTTCTTTATTGCGACTTCTTTTGATGTTCTTATAATTGTTTAATTCATGAAGTTTTCGCAGGTTTGCGATTTATTGATGGATTTCATTGTACTTTCATGATTTGTGATTTCATCTGCGAGTTTCCTCGATTATTTTGGGATATTTGTTTTGTGAATGAAGTAGTTTTTTGTGGAACTTAGCGCTCCCTCATTAAGTGAGGGCAGTAGAAGACTGGAGTGCTTAGAGAAACTTAAAGGCACGGGAGTCACAAGGAAATTGGGGCACTAGAGTTGAGATGACGAGATTTAGTCTGACTCGTATTCCAGTAATAACTCATCGATGTTTTATCACATTATAGGGGACCCCTCCATTGGGGCTTTGTTTGCAGACGACTCAATTTTTTAGTTGAATCAAGGGTTGCTATGCGAAAATGGCAAAGTGAGCCTACCTTCCTAGTTGCTAAGAAAAATTTTCTGCATGTCATTTCTTTGCCAAATGGTGCCACTGGACCAAATTTCTCGTTGGTATCTACATTTTCATAAGTCTTTTGGGGAACGTTTTACAGGAGTATGCAACTTAAATCAGGTAATTGATTTTAAGCAAGAAATGGGAAAGAAGTGTGTTAAGGATCTATTTCTTTCACTTAACTAAGGAGTATTAATACCAATAGACCCCGCGTATACAAAAAAAGCGAATAGACCAATAGCTATCCGTGTCTCCAATTCATCATGACATCATGGACATTGCGTCATTGTGTCATACACTCTTTGTTGGACTCCCGCTTTAGCGGAAGAGTCCTATAAAATGAGGTCTGTCCATACGTCCTTCTGTCCATCTGTCCGTCCGTCTGTCACCAACGCATTTTCCCGGATTAAAGGCCTATTTTTCAGGTTTTCTTGAATTTTTTCGCGAAACTAGAGTCAAAAGTCATGAAACTTACAGAATCAATAGAAATTGGCCCTGGTCATCGATTTCACCCAGAAAAAGCTTATGCTTATTTTGACTTAAATTTCTTAATATTGGCCCCCAAAAAGTGCATTTTTGTGAAAATGACGTCACTTTGACGGTATCTGACATTTGACGACAGTACGTCATGTTGTCAAACTAAGCATTTTCTGATTCCCCACAAACGTGACTACAGGTCTGCGTTAAACAACATCTATAAATGTGCTTCTGAAGTATTTATTTTGACCCTCAAACTTACACCATAAAAAACGTGGAAAAATAACCCCCGTTTTCTGTACTTTTTTTTCAAATCCAAATTTCTCGAAAACGGTGCCAACGATTTTTTTTAAACTTTCAGAAGTTTTTAATGACTATATGTACGACCACTTGTATACATAGTGGGTCCCTGTAAATTTTTCTTTGAGAGCCGCTACGAGGGCGCAAAAATGGCATATTTTACCATTTTTTCCATTCTGGAGTCCATATTTGACGTCTCGTGACGTTACGACGACGACACTTCTGACAAATATTTTTTTGGAAATAAACGCTTCTAACAATGTTCTATTAGGAAGTATAAACTTTTGCCGTTGAACGTTTTCCGTTTGTCTTGCACACGTCGTTTCAAAAGGCAGTTTTTAATAGGTTCTTATACTGTAATATAGTGTGCTGCAGTGACAAAAACGGTATTTTTTAACATTTGTGGGCAATTTCATGCTAATTAAAGCAGTTTTTCCTACTTTGTAAGGTTTGAGGTTGTGTATTTCGCAATTATTATACGTCTCCTAGCACTCAAATGCATTCCAGTACTGGTAATAGTACATAAATGGCTTTGAGAATGCAGGAATTTTCCAAGTTATTTCCTTGGCAGTAACCAAAAATTCAATTTTTTCGGCCTACCAGCAAACAGTTATGTCTCTCATTGTGCTTTGACACTTGTTATGTGTTTTGTAAACAAGTTTTTCTTTTCGGAAATTGGTTTTTATTGACCTGTTTGTCTTTTACGTAAGTTTTATACCCTTTCAGATATGCAATTTTTGTAAAAATGTGCAATTTTTACACATTTTGCGGTGTTTTGATGGGCATTACCTACTGATTGCTTTTCTTTAACAAGCCTATATCTCTTTTCGTAATAATATGATGTAAGTTCGGTGTAGAACAAATCTTATTTGTCTTTTTGACCTCTATTGTCAGGATTTTTGTATCTTTGAAAATGCTATGTTCATAGAAATTTCCAGTTTTCATGATTTTAATTTGATTTTTTATTGTGTTTCAATGAACCTTGGACGCTGACTTGTGCTCGCTTACTTGTCTTTGTCTCGCCTTGAGATCAAGTTTACTTAGTTCTACGCCGAGATTGTGCAATATGACAGAATCATACATGACTTTAGAAATTGTACTGCTCCAAAAATGCTACATTCAGGAGCTTTTTAAGTTTTCTTAAATTTTTCTTGACTTTCTACCTTTGAAACATTGTCGTTCCTAAACTTGATAGATCCTTTCTTCCTGCTCCTAATTATACTGTTTGATATACAAACAAAGCTGCCTCTGCGTGTCCAATGTTAGATTGCATTCAGTTTCTCGCCGCGCTCTGCATGCTTTGATTTCACCAATTTTGACTATTTTGATGAAATTTTGAAAGATTTTCGCCTTCAATATCAATTTTCCGCTTGAATTTTGAATACCTTTAGATCAGTTCTCCTAACAAGAACAGCTTTTCTGGTAAACATAACTTTTTTTAGCGCCAGCAATAGTGCCAACTACCACTGTAGTAATGGAATCTCCTCGCACATGCTCCCGCCTTGGTCCTATGTAACATGGAGAAATGTTGACTATGAATAAAAAATCTTTCCTTGGGATTTCTTTCGACGCTTTGGCACTGGCCTCTGGCCAGCCAGCGAGTGGCGAAAGCAGTGAGTATAATTTAGAGACCAGATGGTCGGGGGGTGGGGGGTGGGGGGTCGTACCAACCCTCCTGTCCGCTCCATGGGCAACAAAATATGTGTCCCCGCGGACCGTTAATACAAAATTTGCTCATTTTTACTACCAAAAGGAGGGTGAGGGGTCATCGGAGAGGACATTTTCTGTGAAAAGGAGTAGAAAGGGGGATAGGAACTTATTCTCATCTGTGAACTAGTGAAGCCATTGTTTTTCGAAAACATGGTTCAATATCACTTGAAGCAGAATGAGACCCCTCTGCCCACTATGGGAAATGTGAACTTTTCATTGAGCCGAAAAAGGCTGGAAAGAGGTGGGGGGTTCGTAAAATTTAGCGAATGATAGAAAAGATGTAACAAACACAACATGTGCAGTACATATAAATCTTTGGGAACAAACAGAAATTTCTGAATTTCATGCTCTGCTTTTTATTTTAGCAAATCGATTTCAACCAGTCCTCCGGCCGTCATAAGTGCAAATTTAGGACAAAACTTTCAACCAAATTAAATACAGCTGTAACAATCAAAGCTAATCACCCAATCAAACTATCCATCTAACAATTGCAAGAGAAACTTGGAGTTCATTACCAACTGAGCAAATTAACTAAATTGACTGAGCAACAGAATAATTGACCGCATATATAAGCTAATGCAAAATGAAATGACTTGACTATAGTGACAAAAGAATCAAACATATAAAAACAATAGTATAATAAATGAAGGGGGACCAGCTAGGAGAATAAAGATCAAACAGAGACAGAAAACAAATAATAGAAAGGCACACGCACCCAGGAAGTAACAGATAAATTATATACAGATAGAAATACTCTCATACTTTTACCTGATCGTTAAGTAGAGGCTTGTTCTCAATGATGTGAAGAACCTCCTTGATTGGTAGCTGGTATTCAGTTGGAGCACTATCAGCTATTGTGAAAGAATCTTCAGAGCTAGCATGTTTGCACACAGGATTCAAGCTTAAATGTTGCCCAACTGCAGTACTTACACAGGCTGTATTAAAGCAATATACCGGTCTAGAATGATATTCTTCCTGCTGATAGATCTTGCAAAGCCATGAATACTGGTTTCAGTTGAATAAAAAAACTTTAATGGTTCTTCTCCTATGTTGCTTCAAAGTTTGATATTTTTCACTGTTCCTGCGCTTCTCCTTGATTCTGCTCATCAGTGATGTCATCTATGACCGTTCCTAAATTTAGTGGCTTTCCTTAGCAACTCATCATTTCAAGATTTTGTGTAAATCTTAAAGGAACACAATCTTACGCAATGCCAGTTCCTAGAGATGTTGTCCGCCACCAATAGAATACGTATGAGGAGTTTCATCTCAAACGGATAATTTGTTCAGCAGATATCGCCTGCCAAAGTTTTGAATTTCCTCATCCTTTTTTCCGTCGGCCATATCGACGTTGTACCGACCATGTCCTAAACAGTGCAATGGCGTCGCATTAATAATTCGTGATGATATTCTATTAGCGCGTTAGTCAGCTGGTATTTTCTTCGTTGATTGACACAGTAACTGCTCTCAGATCGACTGAATTCCTCTGCTTCTCGCATCATCAATTATTGGATGTATTGCAGAAGGCGGAGCGTGAAGTTCGACAGCTAATTACGCCGCATAAACAACTTGTCGAAACAATAGATGTACCGTTTGTGTATATCACGCGAGTTGAATTGTGGTGCGCGCATTTGCGGATGAATCTGCTGCTATTACATAATTATACACAATCGCTACAAGCAAGATGAATGAATTCAACTAGCGAGAATCACGGGTAGCCATATACGAGGAACTACCAATTCCTAAATTGCGCTGACAGCTTGAAATTTTAGGTAGTAAAAACTGTTGGAACAGCCCATCCTCTAGTAGTATGATGCAATTGGCAAGTAAAAAAATGCGCGATTGTGTTCCTTTAAAAGCAACATATTGCACCTCTATTTCATATAGAACGAAATTGAGATTTGCTAATGATTTCAATTTAAGAGCAATTCAGCAATTAAGGTGGGATAATTGCACTTGGTCTAACAATGTGTCATGCATACTTTTTTCATGAAATAAAAAGCTTCGGTCATGTTTTTGAAGGCTCTATTATCAGCCAAAAATGATTTTAGACCGGCGGTGTATTGCTTTAAGATGTTCAGTCACACAGGTACTAAGATGTCTAGTGGTCAGACCAATGTAACCAATACTACAGCTGGAACAAGTAAACTTATTTGCAACATTAGACATTGATGAGTGTGGGTGGGTGTGTGCGTGTGTTAGAATCCTTGTATGTGTGTGTGTGTGTGTTCCGGTCTGTGGGTGGTCTAGTAGGGGCAATGCCACTGTACATATCTAATTGTAAATAATTTTTGGATTTGGTTGTCAACCCATGTAATGCTGACTGTTGGCACCATAAAACATGTTTAAAGCTACATCTAGGTCGCAAGGCCTGGTGCATGGGTGGCTGCCACTTCCTATATATGAATTTTCAGATTTACTTATGGTCTGATAATTTTAGTAAATGCACATTACCAGAATATTCTTGTATTCATCTTTGTTGATGGAAACCCATTAAATATGGTAGCTAAGTTTGGACCAATTGGTGATCCCATAGCTACCCCATCCACTTGACAATAAACATCTCCATTGGATAAGAAGTGAATACCAGAAGTAGCAAACTCGAACATTTTGTGTAAGTGAACCCTAGGAAATTTGAGATCTGGTCTTTCAGACAAAATCAAGTCAATAGCTATATCAATAGTTTCACAAAGAGGAATATTAGTGAAAAGGCTTTCAACGTCGTAGGAAACCATAAAATTACCACTAATGTTGGCACCCTTGACGTCCCTCACAAAAGTAAACGAGTCTTTGGTGCAGTGTTTGGATGGAACAAGGGGTGTGAGGATATCACAAAGGTACTTCGCAAGTGAGTGATTGTATGAATCTACAGATGAAATAATAGGACGCAGTAGTGGTACAGTTACTTTATCGCACATTTTATGAAGTTTAGGCATATATATCCTTGCTGGTTGAGACCCCTTGGGCATTATCCTATTATATACTTCCTTATGGATAATATTCTTCTTATATATCCGATACAAAAAATCTAGTAAACTATTTTCCCATTTGATAGTAGGGTCACTTTCAAGCTTCTTCTGATCACATGTTAAGCTCAGGATTTGCTTATTGTATGCTTTTCGGTCCATGATCACGACAGTCACCTTTCATAGTGTGCAGAGGGGTTGAATCCCCCTCTCGGTCAATCATCCCCCCTTTTGGCACCCCGTCCTTTTTTAAAAATTGTCGAAGCCCAGCCCCCTTTCCGGTGCATGCACAATGACCCACACATATTAACGTGCACGCGCAACCTGTTTCAAACATTCATACATGCAACTTCGATACTTGTAAGCTATGGTTTTCCTGATGAATACAGTTCTTCCTGGTCAAGGATGCAATATAATCAAGACATTTGAAACACAATTTACAATACAGGACATTAACCTTCCGTTCCCGACCGTTTGAACAATCAACTCGTAAGCGGCTCACGAGAACTTTGCAAATGGCTCATGTCCGAATCGGAACGGAAGTTTTCGATGGCATGCAGTACCTTTTTATGCTCGTGAACATAATTGTTCCGCACAATCTTCATGAAAGCAATTTTGGAAACTTCACGAGACAATTATTCCAAGACCGCATGTTGCAACTTCACGGGAACAATTAAGGAAGCTTCACTAGGCTATTAACGCAAGGTCTGCAATTTCACGAGAGTAATTTTAAGGGATTACAGTTTGCAAAAACTAACTGCCCTCGTATGTGAACAACATCTTGAAGAAGCCTTACTATGATATGCAGGTCATCTTGTCATTGCTCATTTTTTTCCAAACTTCTTTTATTCTACCTTGTAGATAGTTTGGCACTAACTAATGTCCTGCAGATCAGAGCAGCACAGAAAATTTTCAGTTATAGCTACTGCTAATATTTTTCGAACGAGGAGACTAACTGAAAACTATATTTGTCAGACATAGGCTCTAAAGGCTTCTTGGTCAAATGATGATGTATCTGTGATGATGATGTATCGTGTAGATTTGGTTTTTTAGTTTTCACTGGTATTTACAAAATTTTTTTTGATAATGGGAGAATACTAAATAATAAGCTCAATTTTAAAAACTGTATTGTTAAACATGTCAAGCGTCATCGTTTTTTGTGCAATTCAACTTAGCATTATTTTTAATATATATTGTGCTGAATATATTATATTAATGCGTTCTTTTTTTTTAAAATAAGTAAAAGACCTAGTACTCAAAGTTTCTTGATTTAGTAGTCCACGTTTCTGGAGTGCAGGTTAAATGAACATATTCAACGTGTGTAAATGGCTTGTATGCCTATAAAAGTGTGAATAAGTTTTTGAACAGTGACAGTGCAAGAATTCATACTCTACATTAACGTTCATGTTACTTCAGGCTTCTCATTCTAGAAATATGTGCCCTCGCGGCTGATCGCGCTGGTCACGAAGAACGCCCGCGTGAGCAGAGGTACACAATTTTCTTTCAGGAATGGGGGACACCTTACAGCTACAGCTAGACAACCCTAACTGCTAACTAAAGTACCTCAAAATCGGTAACATAATGTAACAGAAACTTAACCAGACACTCAAACATCTACTTGTAACTAATATGCAGTACAGTATTCACCCAAATAAACTGCCTAATAAAGAACCTACCGAAGCACGTCTAGCTACTGCTCAAAAACGAACTCCATCCGCCATCTTGTTAAAAAAATGCGCTTGAAAATGACGTCATCTGACCACGGTTCCTTTAGAAACGCTGGTGCGGTTAGGGAAGTGTTTAACCTGCATCATTAATATTGACATTGGATTAGAGACAAAAGCGAAAAGAGAAGCAAACAAACAAATCTCTAAAATTAGTCCAAACAAATTTCTTTCACAAGAAAAACACCAACTCACATAATTAAAATCTTCCGATCTTGGTGCCTTCACCGCTCGACTGTTTTTCACTTCAGCGAAAAAAGCGAGCGACGAAGACTACGAGTAAAGATCGGAAGATTTTAATTTTGAACCGACTTGAGGGATTGGAGGAATCTCCTATTCATTAAGTTGGTTTATATTTAAAATCTGGAGAGAGTGTGTACAGAAAAACCACCTTTTGTCCGCAAATACGGGGGATCTTGATCGGAGCTTGATTCCGGACAAGAAATCCTTAGTGAGGCACATCGATGGAAACTTCGTGGGACCTCTCACTTGAGAACCTTTCGCGGACATGATCATGAAGCTAATGATTACCTTCTCTGCTTGTGTTCGATGAGAGCGTTCTCCTGCGGTGCCAGGTGTTCGTTCGTCACGCCAGATTGCGTTTCGATTTTATTCCA
>JAOBRC010666786.1:0-10620 GCA_027575255.1 Scolionema suvaense | reverse complement strand
AGGACCAGATTCTCTCGATCAAAACTAAGAATTTCTGATTTTGCTTACTAGTTGCTGATGGCCGACTGGGCATTTCCGAAGGTCGTCAAGCACTTGCCATTTCCTGGCCGGCCAGGACGTCAACTTCTCCCGCCGTGAAAAATAAGCATGAATCTAGCAAACTTTGAGGCTTTGAGGATAAGGATCATCGCCGCTCATTCGATTCTTATCATTTTTGGTGTGAGTATTGGGGGCAACTCTACGCATATTTTGAATCATAGGCCATGTCTCCTCAAAATCTTGTTTGGCTTGCCAAATATGTCATGTTTGGTCAAGCTGTTGATTGTTATTTTTTTGTTAATATTTGAGAAAACTATCCGCATGTTTTGAACCATATGCAATGTCTGCTGCAAATCTCGTTAGGCTTGCAAGTGGCAATTTACGTTAAAAAATGGCTATTTTGACGGTTTTTTCCAAACATGTCAAACAGTCCGTCCTTTCTTTGTCATTTTCGGGGCAAATCTTAGGAGAGAAATATGTTATGCTGTGATCCATCCCTTATATCTTAGGAATATGTTGCTCAGTATGCAGGTACAATTTAGGACAATATGGCCTATTTTCATCAGTTGTTTGTTATTTGTGGTGTGAATCTTAATGTATGGCTTATTTTTTTCTTTGATTTTTCACGAAGATTCTTAATTATGTTTGTGGGAGTCCACTAACTCTGTGACTTATTTGTTTTTGCACGAGCTGCTATTTTATTTTTGCACATAGTTTTAAAAGTACCTTTTAAGATGTTTCCCATAAAACCCTGACCTATAAAATTAGGTAATCTTGATTTCGAATTACCTTCCATTGGCAGACAAACAACATTCTCATGATGTTTTTATTTGTCCGCACTTCCTCATTTTAATGCAAGTTTCCACAGAGCAGAATTTTCCGTGCAGATAAGACCATGATAAGTTTATAATCTGATATTTGTGGCATCCCTTTAAAGTCACATTGGCAATATTTTGATAGTAAAATACCATACCATGCTCTATGGTCCATGACGAAACGCTGTTTGACATGCTATTACCATGCACACTAAAAAATACTCTCAAAACCACAATAAACAGTGGGCGTTGATTAATGTAAGACCCCTCTCCTTTAAACATAAGAGTGAAGTGACTGATCAGTTGTACAAATAAATAAGAGTCATATGTCGTGTTGTGGGTCATTTGGGGCTAAGACACAATCACAGATTTTCAATTGGCAGATAGTGGTTCTGTAACTTTTTCCCCCCGTTCTTTAATGCATTCTGTATACCCTGTTTATGTTCTTCAAATGGAAATAATTATGTATAATAAGAGGTAGGGGGGGAGGTCTCACAGTAATCTGAAAGTAATAATCGTGGAAGGGGGTCTAACCAACTTCCGAACTTAACCCTACAAGTGCCGGGATGTTTGGATATTAAATAAGCCGGGGGCGCCCTCTGTAAAATCCACAAAACGCAGCAATCACCTTGAAACTTGATAGGATGTTAGATCACATCAATATGCATTTAATTAGTATGCAAAACATTTCGCAGGTGGCGTCATTGTGATGACGTCATCATTTTTCCATATATGGTCATTTTTGAAGAATGGAAAAATTTCAGTAAAAATGCAGCAAAATTGCTTGGAACCTTTTATTTTGTACTTAGTATAGGGTGCTTTAGCATAACAGAGTTGAAAATCCAAGTTTGAAGAATATTCTTCAATTTTCCACTGTCCCTGCATGCCAAGTGTGGAGAACAATAGATGACGTCACGCCCAAAATAGTCAAAAATCGAAATGTTTTTCGACACCATCTGATTCAAGTTTCAATGCTGTACGATAAGTTGTTCCAGAAGAAAATACGAAGCTTATGGCCGCGGGCCTAGTAGACCCCCCCCCCCCCCCCCCCCCCCCCCCCGCCGGCCTGTGTAGGGTTAAGAAGGAGAATGGTCCAACAAACTAATCGACGTTAGTAGCCTATAGAACTGAGCAATCACGTTCTTATGTTCAGGAAACTGAACCACAGAGATTTCATGGAACTCGAAAATTGCTAAAATAAATAAACTGGGGGTCAAAAGAAGGCTGGGGGGTCTTAAAATTGGCCAATATTAATAAACGTCCCCCTTTTATTATGAAACCTAGAGCAGGAATAGGTGCATGGTTTGCGTTAGTTAGAAAATATAACATAAATGCTCCTATTAGTATGACCTCGGGTGAAAAGTATTTTTCTTGCATGCATTTGTATTGTAAGCAGGTTTAAACATACGGAATTTGTGGAATCCAGATTGTAATTAGAAATAGCGTTAAAATTTTGCATTAAAATTTGCATGTTTAGATGAAAATCTAACAGTTATTACGCAGAACAAGAGCTTAGAGAAGTTGAATGAAAATGCAGGCATCTGGCTTATATTTCATTGGTATTTTCTTGTAGAGATCTGAACAATTTTCTTCGTAATACGATGTGATCCGGTCTATCATTTGAAAGTATCCTTAGTTCATCGGGACACACAGTTTGCTAGCGGACAAGATTTCCATGTTCTTCCTGACTGCGGAAATAAACCGGACCATGATTGTACAGCTATGTTCCAAGGAGAAGACGAGGACGAGTTAATTAGCTTCAGAATGAAGCTCTATCATTCTAGTTTCAGCCGTTCATCTCTGCTGGAGAAATTTATTACTTCATTTGAATGCTTTACTTCTACAAAAAAAACAGCCATGCTCTGCAATGTGTTTTTGCACATTGTGGTGAACAGTCTAAATTTTTTGCTGAGCTGACTAAGTATTTCTAGGACATAGTATTTGTGTGGCGTAATTTGGGACAGTTTTATATGTGATAGTTATCCAGACTATCTTAATTCTCAACTTTACTTTGATTATGCATGTCGTGGAAGTTCTTACTGGCATAGATTTTGCTGTTCCAGTTATGCCGAAGATTTTTGGATTTTGAAATGAAATGATCATCTCGTCTGTGCTCAACCAAAACTATAGTACTTTCCGTAAACTATATTTTGATATGTAGACTTTGGATTGTTAGCAACCCAATACGAGTCCTTTGATTATCATGTATTTGCTGTTTTTGTATTTAACCTTGGCTCTGGCACTGCACTTTTACATTTGATAATACGCTTTAGTTTTAGAAGCATATGGTAAATTTTACTGCGGCTCAATACGCTTTCGTTTTTTTCTGATTTGAACCTCATGAAATGGTATCGTAAGCTCAACTTACAATTCATACCTAATGTGCTTAATTCACTTGCGTCCTAATTTAGTACAAGTATTCAAAAGGCCAGCTTCTTGAAGGCCGAACTTTCCAGGGAGCAAGTTCCGCTATTACTTTACGGGGAGAAACTTTCGCGTTTTAGCTGTTTCCATGAAAGTAAATTTCGGCGGAAAAAGACTGAAAGATTTGCGAAAGTTTGTCCCAGGTAAAATGTGCCAAGATCCGACTCGCGAAATTTGAACTGGAGGGAAAAAACAGTAACCGCTTTTGTAGGCTTGCATTTTTCTTATTTTTTTTTTTTTTTCGTACTGTATATATATGTGTGTGTATTTCAGTAAAGAGTCGAAATTCCTAAAATATTGACAAAAACAAGAACTGTAAAATCGTACGTAAATAAGATTTTCACACTCAAAATGTACTTTTACAGTGGATCTTGAAATTTATTTCCTGTAAAAATAAATCCCTAAAATTACACGTTTGCTTCCACTGGCAAAGTTTCTCCCCGTTAAGTATACAGCTTCCAGCTTTGGTGTTGAATAAGCATGAATGTCCCATGTCCATAAACAGTTTTGCGCATATTCCCTAAGGCTTGGAAGTACTAGACTTAGTTTCTGAGGCTCAAGGAGGCTGGAGATAGGCTTAGCATTATGCGCAATTTTTCAAGGCTCCCACTTTCGGTATGCTTTTATAAGCCTTACGCTTGTGAAAAACTGGATTTGGCCAGAGTTATTTTAGACTTTCATTTAGATGGTGTTTCGATTCTCGATTTAGAGGCCATCTTTGGGACTTGTACACGGTTCAAAGCAATGCTTGATTTGTTTTCTGTTCTCAACTGGTTTTCAGTCTACTTCTGTTCTGTCGATTTTAGTTAAGCATTCCTAATGCATGTTTTTGGTTATGAAACATTTTAAATTGATCAGGCCACTATGGATTTATTTTCGTTGTCATTGGAGACGAGTTCATGATGGGATATTAAAATATGCATGCTCTGTTTTGCTTGTTTTAACCTCTCTGAGCGTTTCAATTTTTAGATTTTTTTTGTTTTACGGGGGGAATCCACCCCCCCCCCCATACTCTGTACTACCCGAAAAATCCCATACTCTGTAGGGTTAAAATAATTACTTATGGCATAATTACACACCCACTACTAATTATGATGACGTCACTGAATAATTAATGAGGCTGCGTAAATTATGATGACGTCAAATTGTTACATGTTGGTCTATCACTATACCAAGTTTGGTGGTCATAGCTATAGCCAATCCGGAAATACTGGGGGGGCCGAATCAACCCCTCCATACTTACAAAGGCCAAACTGACCCCATACGGAATAGGGTTAAAATGCACTATGTCTTACGGAATTTATGCCATCATCAGGTGCTAAAAAGTGACCTATACAAAATATGTGGTTCTATAAATGTGTGGTTCTTTATGCTAACATAAAAAAATTCTATAAATCTATCAGCTTACACAAATGAGTTTTCAAACAAAAATTATACAATGGACAAAATTGCAATTAAAGGCCTATATTACACCACTTCTGAATAAAATCAATTTCTTAGAGTCTAATTGGTCATTAAGGTCAGATTGGAATAGAGCTATGTAGGAGACCTCAAGATTCTTCCTCTTTCTGCTATGTTTTGGTGCTGTGCAGAGAATTGACCAATCAAATTCATATCCAGTGTGTTCAATTAGGTGCATGCCAGGCTCTTTCTTATTTTTGGGATTGTCATGTTCTCTCCATCTGACTGATTCATTTCGCTCTGTCTCTCCTATATTCATTTTGCCACATGAACAGATTCCTTGGCAAATGACACATGCAGGATTGTTTGTTTTGTCCTTCAGTGTGAACAGTGCTATTAATTTCTTAGTTTTCCATTGGGTACTGTAGCTATACGGTACAAGTGCTTGGTAAAGTTATGTAACTTCTCGATGAAAATCTTTGATTAATGTTCATTTTGTTCACAAAAGGGAAGCTCAACAAGGAGAAATGGTCGTTCTTCGAAGAAATAAGGTGGTATAATCGGAGTCTCCTTTTCTTCATGGGAATTTCTTATAATACTATCAATGAAACGAGTAGGATAGTCTGCATGATGGAACTTCTTTCGGATGGCATTTTCTTCATATTTCAAGTTTTCAAATATTTTACTAGCTCTGTACAAATCACCTAATATGGTATTTCTTTTGTAATGCTTTGGTACACATGGTAGTTTATTTGCTTTTTAATGTACACTGGTTTTATATGTTCCATCTTCTATAGTCAAATGAGTGTCTAAGAACTTTTAGGAGCGACTTCGACTGATTGATTTATTTTCTCATGATGGTTGTTCATTTGTTCAAACAATGCATCTTATTCGGTCTTTTTATGGCGAAGGAAAATGTCATCTACATATCGTTTATAAAACTGCAATTTGGCTGGCAGGACGACATTGTTTTCCATTTGACCCATGTGGATACTGGCTAGTGTAACTGATAAGGGGTCTCCCATCGGGCATCCTTCTATTTGTTTGTAAAGTTGACCAATTGAAGGAAAATATGCATCCAGTTGTAAGCTTGATCAGAAGTTCTTTGAATATTAGTTTGGAGCATATAATGGGCAGTGATTTCTTCTGATACATTTCACCAATGATGTCATCTATTGTCTCTTGGACAGGTACGTTAGTGAACAGAGACTCAACGTCTTCTTCATCAGCTCTTAAAGGGTCTACATTACGAATTGAGTTAGCAAATGACACGCTGGGGCGATTAAACTCCAAACAATTGGTTGAGAAGCTTTCAGAGCATGCCCTTGCTTTGCTGAAATCAAGCAAGACACTGACAGAACGTAAAAGGGATCGGGTCTGGAACCCATCATCAATAGCTTGCAACTGGTTGAGGATTTGGTGGTCGCAGGAGCCAACTTTCCGAAACTAAGTACTCCACTGGTCATGAAGGCATATATGATCGATAATCATACGTTCATACGTTTTTGGCTGTGCATGAGGCGAGGCAGGCTAATTGGTCATTAGTCTAATGAAAGTTCACCTGAATTTGAGCAAGGAAATGATAATTGCGGTGCACTACAATCAGGGACAAAAATCATGGCAGTGCTTGCCCAAAGTCTGAGAACAAGCCCCTTCCACCAAAGATCAAGATTTTTCATGGTGTAATCGCTCAAAAAATCATTGATATTAGGGGTAAGGGGAAATACTCTGACGAATGTACATTACTGCCAATATATTTTGTCCCTGATTGTAGACACCTTGTAAAAAAAGTTTATAGAAATCTTCTTAAATATATGGGCAAGCAGGCACGAGTTGATGAGACGAATCACATGCACGTCACGAAATTTTGAATAAAGGTATCCCAGGGAAGCTTTTAATGAGAGATAAGTACTGATACATTTGTCCATGGGCTTTATTTTCATGACAATTAAATTGTCAAAAACTATTTTGGCTAAATTACTTTCCTCTCCTAGATCCGATCATAGATCATTTATTTATGACGTCATAGATCAGGTGCTATTGACTTGACAATAGGAGCAAAGTACATAAAGGGTTAGTGCATCTTTGTCCCAAGCACACGCTATCCGATGAATGGATGTTAAATTATTGAGGTGTGCAGGATCCGCTTATTCCGTACAACACCAAAAAAAGTAGAATGGGGTTAACAAAAGGAAGCTCCCGGTTGCACCCCGCTTGCAAAACTGGAAAATATCAGAATGTTAGCTACTCATGATAAAAGCCAAATGTAATGCAGATTTATTCTAGTGTGGTCGACTATTCTCCATTTTTTTCTTTATTCAACATAAAATACAACGACATGCCACGCACAACAAAGGGTGAAGCAATAGCAAAATCTGGAACATCTCCACCTAGTACCAATACCATATTCCCATAAAATAAGGAATAAGTAGCTAAGCCATACAAAAAGAAACGACACAATAGTAGGGCTCTAAGACAACCGATAAGCGATACACAAGTCTAGGGTGGAGCAGTGAAAAAAACAAACAAATGAATCAGAATAAAATCAAATACGCTAGAATATGACAAGGCTTGCAGAAGGCGAAATATCTTAGGTTGTTTGTAGGATGAACATAATTGTGGTTTCTACTACGAAATCTACCAGTAATAGAATTACAAAGATTGCTACCAAACAAAAACAGAGAAGTCGAATGGCTATCTGGGAGCACTGGAATTAAATGTTTAATCTGATCACAGATGGAGCTATGTACTGACTGGCATTGTCACGTTAGGTAATAAGACTCTCTGAGTGACACCAAAAGGATCATAAACAGTAGGAAACATTAAGATATAATCTGTATCAGCTACTTGTCTGTTTGGACATGACTGACAATGCGAAGATTCAAGAATGTAGAATGGTAATTACGAATGTAGAATGGTAATTACGAAAGTAGAATGGTAATCTACTGGCCCCTATCATTATCCACTTTGTCCACAAATGGCTTCGATGGAGCTCTATTTTCTACTTCCTTGGGTGGAGTGACTTGAAAGCAGTTGACCAGTGCAGTACCGTCCGCAGGAAGTAAAATCTGAGGAAGGTGAGTGAACCTTGGTTAGCAAGGCAACATTTCTTTTCTTGCAGGTCTACATAGATTTCAGACAGATCGATTTCCAAGTAGTGCTATAGATAGTCTACAGTCCAAACTGAACTAAAGTCAATCTAAACTAAATTAATGTATTCTTCGTGCATGATGTATAAAAACTAAATGAGGCTATCCTATGATGAAATCTTGTCGTCTTCACTGGATCGTTTTCGATAATACACGATTATCCTGCCTCGAGTTTTAGGGAAATGCGCATGCGCTAACTCAGCTGTACAATTTTGGGAGGTAAACAAACCAATCCTGCTGAAGGCATGCAATGGATGCGCTGCACCTGGCGGCCACATTTATGCGCAAATTGACAGTTATCAACCTCACAAACACTGAATTAGACATACGATCTACTAAAAACAATGTTCGCAAAGCCTTTGCCCCAACTCGTGGCACATAACTTGCCAATTTCTTTCCTGGAAACCAGCACTCTTCTACTTCGTCCAAATCACAAACAAGCCCGCGCGACTTTCAACGACAGACGTTGATTGTATTTGACCACATAGTTGTTAAGAAATGTAGCAGATGACGGAGAACGAAGGTGAAGATAGCATTGGATCTTGAGGAATCATGGGGAGGCAGGACAAGGAGATAAGCAAATGACTTCGGAGATATTTCGTATGTTTCTGACTGCTTGTAAGGCATGCGTGAATATGCAAAGTGCTAATGGCCTTGCATTTGAAGCAGGTGAAGATTAGACATATCTGCGTATGAATTTAGACCCGATGTTCCCCCTCTGTGGAACAGTACCTAGGCAAACACTTCCACTCATTTTGCTATATGTGTATATGTTACAAGAACGATTGCTAACATTGAATCCTGGCTTTCGGGTTCGGCTTGGCAGAAAATGTTAAGTTTGGTTTGACACCTTTATATTGCAGTATGACTTGTATAGCTAGTTAGCTGGTGATATGTGAAACTGTGAGTTTTTTGAAAATTCAGGCTTTTAGAGAGCTAATTTTGAAATACTTTGCCACCAAAGGGCTAAACGTAGCCCCAAAAGCATGAGTTATATCAGAACAAGAGACGCCACTGGCGTCATATCCGCAAGAGAAAAAAATTGCCAGTGTCTTCGATAACGAAATTGCCCCTACTACCAAGCAATTTGCCCAGCTGACTGATTTCTACACCTTTCTTCTCCAAACCATCTTAAAGATTAGAAAGGAAAAGCCTTATCAAGAAGCTCTATCAAGCCACGCACACTTCTCGACCACCAAGCAGGAGTCTTCACCATTAAGAAATGGCGATATTGTTTATCTCAATAATTAAAGTCGTTCATATAACTTTATCGCCAAAAGTTGATGAGCAGTTGAAAAGACTGAGGAATACACCTTCTCACTCGTTAGCAGCGATAAATGTTTGAGTAGTTAACATTTCGCTGCCTCGAAATAGAACTTTACCCTATCTACAATCACTGCCAAAAATCTTCGCCAAAATGGTTTGGCGAAGATATTTTGGCAATGATTGTAGGCCGGGTTATTTTGACTAAACATGGGCCGGGGGGGGGATAGATCATCCCCCCACCCTAAAATCTATTCTAGAGATACTTACAGCATGAAACGTGGTACACATATAGTTTAGCCCTTTTATAGTCAAACTACATCAAAACCGTTGACTGGACACCTGTTCAATCTTGCTGGCATCATCATATTCAATAGGTGGTTGTACAGTGCTATGATTTTTAGATTTTTCGAAAATCCGGCTCAAAACAGCAACACCTGGAAAAAAATTTACTCAAACAGCCCTTATGCCCTTCAATCTAATAAATAGCTTCCATGCTAATCATTTTAATCCATTTTATCACAGAAAATAGTAGCAAATTGATTTTTTAGCATTCGGTAAATTACGCAGAATTCCCAATCAGAGAGACAAAAGGTGCTGACGTCATCAGATTTTACGTTGTAAAAAGATTTTTTCAATGAAATTCGATAGACGCCTAAATTTTATGAAAAGTCATGACATATGAATGCAAGGTCTTTTACCGTTTAGCAGATATTTAGCATTTTCTCCAAGGGGGGGATGATTCATCCCCCGTCCCGGCCCAGATAGGGTTAGTTTCTTCACAGACTTCCTTTGGGCCGAATAATGACACTTGCAGTGATTTGCTACTCTACTCTAGAAAGGGTTTCATTCTATAACGGTTTGTTTACATCCAAAAGTGATGAATTGCAGGGGTAGGAACGAAACTATGAAAACGTGTATTGACTTATCGAGACCCGCTTGCATTTTAATATCCGCTTCTTGCGAATAATAAAAAAAAACTTGAACATTAGCGAGACTGGAGAAAGGCGTTTTCAACAAATGCTTGTCATAAAAAATCGACAAACCAATCTTCCGTTACTCAACCATAAACGTTACCGTATCATGGTTGACACACCATGGTAGTTCTATAACAATTGAAGGCCGCACCCATACTGGCTGGCATTCAAACAACGTGCGCTCCAGCAGTTGGCCTGCCCCATTATGTATATAAATAACGTTTTCGCAAATTGTTAAGATAGATCTGTATCTAAATAAATATTAAATAAATAAATATGTAAAATAAGTAAATAAATTTGTATTGACAAGATAGATCTGTAGCTTAACAGTAAAACCTGTGTCTCATCAGCAGATTGACAGAGCAAACTGTGTCTCATCAGCAGCTTGACAGAATAAAAACTGTGTCTCATCAGTAGCATGACAAAATAAAAACTGTGTCTAATCAGTAGCATGACAAAATAAAATCTGTGTCTAATCAGTAGCATGACAGAATAAAAACTGTGTCTCATCAGTAGCATGACAGAATAAAAACTGTGTCTCATCAGTAGCAT
>JAOBRC010666675.1:0-10620 GCA_027575255.1 Scolionema suvaense | reverse complement strand
GCGGCGCCAAGTTTGATGGTGTAACAGGTAGTTCGTACTTCACGATGCTTCATTAAACATGGGTCGATTTTCGTTTTTGGGGCCGCACGTCCCCGTCACTTTACAAGTCGAGTACCCCCCCAAGCATGGTATTACTATTCTACAGTGTAAGAACATCACAGGTACATTGTATTTGCTCTAAAACAGTGTGTTCCACTCTTTGACTTTATTTCATTGGTGACCTGTCCTGCTCAAATTTTTGAAATCTTGGTGAAGATTTTTGGCAGTGATTGTAGATGGGCGCAACAGCACACCCGATATGCTTCTATCAAGGACCTTTGATCCTTGCTCCAATCAAGATTCGTAGTGGTAGTGGATATGGGGAGTGGCGATCTGTGTTAAACTTCAGAGACCAATGGTATAAAGATTAATGTGGCTACGATCTGCATTGTGCTTCGAATTGGAAACAGTGAAAGAAAACACCATTTTGCTGCTTAACGGAATGGTGAACTTAGCTATTTAGAAGCTTCCTGTATTAGTTTGACAAATTTTTGTTTGGACCTTGGCAAGAGCAAGAATGTTGAGCCCAAGAGATAGTAAATGAAATTGTTTTCAGCATAGCTCCATAGCCATTCTATCGACAAAAATGTGCTGCCTTCAGTTGCTTGTTTTGCCATCGTATTGAAGCATATCGAAATAGTTCATGCACTCAAGAATGTTGAACATCCTTGTTGTGCTTGATAGTCAAGTGCTCAATGTGGGCAAGGATTATTCTTGATGTGGGGCTAATAAACGCTGATGTCAATAGAACATTTTTTTTTTCATTCCAAGCTCTCTAAAAGTATTTTCGGCAAAACATGGTGTTTCCTATAGCTTTAGGCCAAATCCTCTTTTTTTTCTCACTTTTCTTTTCCGTGTTTCTATGGTTGACCAAACGTTTCAAAAGTATGCATATATCGTCGCTAATGTTATTTGACGTCGCAAATAAGCATTCGATGCAGCTATATGAATATGTGACTGTGTAAAACATATTTAATTTCGATAAAACATCATACCATGGTCCTCGACGTACGTAAATGTTATCGCTAAAGCACGTATTATTTGCCATGAGGATTAGACTAAACGTTTCAAAATTACGTATATGTTGTCGCTAATATTATTTGATGCAGAAAAAACGTATTCGATGTTGCTAAACATATTTGATGTAGATACATCATCATATCATAGTCCTCCATATGGGTATATGATGCCGCTAAAGCATGCGTGCATTACTGCTATGAGGATTTGACCAAGCGTGTCAAAAATAACACATATATCGTCGCTAAATGTTATCTGATGTTGCAAAAAGCATTGAACATATTTTTCTGGTCAGCCCGCTTTGATCATTTCTATTTGGAAATCTCAGGTAGATATGGCATATAATATGGAGCGTAGAAATATTAATGGCAAAACAGTCTTTTTACTGGTGTAAGTTTTAGGGCGTGACAAGTTTTTGCAATTGCAGTTCAGTGTTGCTTTAACATGTAACTCAGATAAGCTTCACAGGCCTTTACTGTGTCAAAGCATGGATGTATGGTCAACGGAAAACAAAATAAAAGTAGAATCTCAAGACTAATTCAAGTGGACTGATTCATACTACATGTTTTTGGAAAATTTGCGGAATACATTTTTTCGATTGGCCAACTGCTACCAGATTTTGCAGAAGAATTCTTAAAAAAAGGACCAAAATCACAAAAAATAAATTCCGCCAAGACTTTCTTCCCTTTAAGGGGAGCAATGGTCAAAAACGAAATTTTAATAGATGATGGAGCACAACAAAACATGGCATTTCCCATCAAAATAACAAAACTTTGCTTAGTTCTGTAGATATTTTCTCTCGCAATCTGGCAGCTACCATCTGGAGTGGAAAAAAGAGGAATAGTAGAACGGCTCAATCAGGATGATTCAGACTCAATCGATTTACGAAAAAAGTGGGGAATCAACGCCTCCTTGGATATTAATTATCTTTCTATGTAAACCCCTCAAATCATCTAACAGATTCTCCTCACATCCATCATTGTTTCGGATTCTTTGCAAGTTCAAATCGATTTTCTTTCTGGCCACAAAAGTCTGTGACAACCTGCAACGTCAACAGCACGTATGGTACCTATGGCTGACGGCAGCGTATACCTTATTACAAGAAATTTACATAATATTAATGCGGTCGGTGAAAACGTTGCACTTTGGAAGCATAAAATTAACACGGTCTTACAGAAAATACATTGCGGGTGCACGCAGATTGGGGAAGTAGAATAAAACCACATTTTTTTAAAGCTGTTTTTTCGTTATGCAAAAGGGTTAGATTCTGCTACCACACCACTCCTGGCACCCTCCAAGACTCGAACCACCCCTCCTGACTTCCACCCATTGTCGGACTACCGGCCTGTTTAAAGAGTTGATAAATTTCATTCATTGACTTAGCATGGCTAGGTAATTACAGTGAAAGCGAGGAGAGTGAGATAGTCTAGATGTTAAAGCAATATACCGTTCTAAAACCAAATTCTGCATGTTGATAGATCTTGCAATAACATGAACGCTGGTTTTTATTTGAGCGAAAAAGCTTCAGTCGTTTTTCAGCAATGTCACTTTAAAGTTTGATATTTTTCGCTGTTCATATGATTCTCAATTTTGCTCATCAGTGACGTCATATAAGACCGTTTCTAAGATCTATGATGGTCCTTAGTAACTGAACATGAGAAGGATTCCTTTTAACGCTATGAGCAACATATTACAACCCTCTTTGAGATTGAGCAAAATTTACATTCCCACATTAGTTCAATGAGTAGTAATTTAACAAGTAAGATAGGATAATTCCACTTGGTCTGACCCAACGTCATGCATAATTACTGCTCAGAAGCAAACTGGTAGCAAGCCAAAATTCTTCATAACTTTGAAAGCATATATCTCTGGAACTACAACAGTATTTTTCATGAAATGAAAAGCTTCTTTCATCTTTTTGAAGGCTCTATTATCACCCCAAATATCATTTTAGACCGATGTTTAATGAAAGAAACCTTTTGCTTTAATCCCTTATTCTACTTGTTTAAAATCGCCTTTATATTTTCTGCACAAAATGAACGTTCATGAAATGAACACCGTCACAAAATTAATGCATTACTAAGTTAACGTGTCACGAAAGTAACCGCGTTAATCTCGCGAAAATGTTTAGAAAGGTGCGTACGCGAAAGTTTATCTGGCAATTTTTCTTTCTGAAACACAATTTTGGGAACGTTTACTCAGTCAAATGTTCATTTCGTTGAGGACGGGAGTTCAGGACCTTGCAAAATCGCGAAATCTTTTCTTTTCGCGAATTTTTATTGTGATTTTAAGATTCGTGAAAGTTTATCCAAAAAGTTTCTTCGAATAAAGTATCAAAAAGGTATCCAAATATGCACTGCCCATCACAGAGTTTGTTATATTTCAAACATTCATTTTATAGACTTAGATCCACTTACCTACTAGATTAGAAAGCAGCCGATGATAGTTCGAGTTGACACTTCAAGAATTTGTGAAAATCTATATGCTTAAGATGATGCTTCTATACTGGAAATGCCACGACTCGACTGGCAGCATTAGCAAGATGACACGTGGTTACAGCATGCCTTCAATTACAAAGAGAAGTACATATACTGAATATGGGTACTGCGCTGAATGAAGTTTACGTTTCCACAGATTTAATGTAAGACACATGATGGTTGCTACCTTGTTGATTTGCTCAAAATAGCATCAAAATATCACCATGATGAAATCTTCAAAAAGGAATATGATGCATGAAATCGTTATCGAACGTTACAGAAAAAATTTGGTTCCACACGTGACTACGCGTTGCCTTTTTTGGCATCATCTTCTCTCATATTCCACTTTTGTTGTTCACAATAGACTGTCTTCAATAGCATATGTCGATCAAAGAAGTTATTCCAGGGTGGCCACTAAAAAGACAGAAGCAAATTCCAGGACATTTTAAGGATATTTCAAGGACACTTTTCAAAATTCCCGGGACAGGACATTCAGCTACTCAACCGTCAATGGAGACAACTATGAATGTACTTGTGTATCTGCTTTTACAAATAAAATATACCGAGCGTATGTGCTAATTAGTACAAGCAAATAGGTATTAAGACTCTACTACGAAGCGCACTTTCCTATCAGCGGGCTTTAGCAATCGTCACTACCACCACTTTGATGGGATAAAGAAGTAAGTGAAGTGTACATCAAGAAACAAACCAACAATGGTTTGCTACTCATAGTACACACTCCTTTACTAAACATCAATTTGAAGGAAACAGAAGGTGACTGCGGGATATCATGTTTTGGAGAGCAGCACTTGCCGTACTAGCCATGTCCTCCAGTTGACTTAACCCCAGAAATGCTAGGAAGTTCCCACAGGGATAGCCGAGTAGTGAGCTCCCATTCGTATTAAACGGGTGGTACCCCCTGTCCCAGCGGGCCGTTAACTGGAAATTGCTTTCTTGCTTTATGTAGTGAATATTAGCTGTTTCTGACCTAATCAACGATTTTGAAGGTTTCTTAATTTTAACGCGTCAGAGCGTGTTTGTAAACTCGTATAAATCAGTTTTTCTGGAGAGCAAAAAGTAGTTCTTTATTATTTGGGAGTGAATGCAAACGAACGATCATATCGTTACAAATTCCCTTGACTGACAGAACATAGCAATTCACTACAGCTAAACCAATACGTCCTGAATCACTATGTCGCAAAGACGAAACAGACCTTTATTGATTCTCCAAATTGTTCAATGGTATTTCGGTGATCATTGTTCCTGGAACGATCCACCTCGAAAAAATATTATGACAGTACAAAAGCTGCGTTACAAAATAAAACAAATCAGTATAGAAATATTGTCAGCTCGTTTACCTTCACTCCCATTTCATACGCATATCCCATGCAAATAAACAAAGTTAAAAGAAACCGGTCCACCCTCTCAAGCTTTTAACATCAATAGGTCAATATGTATACCAGCGAGGAAAACAAAGAAACACACATGAGTTGTGAAAACTGCAAATGCATGAGAATTCTTTGCAATCCGAACATCAAAAACAAACACAAAACTACCAACTAGCAGAACTAATTAATATAAACATTCGATCTCTGCAATTAACGTTCAGTTGTATACGCATTGTATGGACAGGAGAGTGGCAAAGTGACCATGTATAATAGTGATAAAATTGAAGCAAGTTCACGACACACCAAAACGCGGCCTGTGAGCATTTAAAAATACAAAGACCAACAAATTTATCCCAAATAATAAATCACACAGAATAACATCCACTAAATTAATCCGTACAGTAGGTCTGCTACGGAACTTATTCTTAGTAACGAGACGCAAAATATGAGCGCAAATTTTGAAGATTTGCAGTCTTTGGATTAGCCAGCTCTGACGCTTCCTAACCATGTAAAGGTGTGAGATTTCTTAGCAAACGAACACTTGTGATCAAATAGCACCGATGTGCGATGGAATATAATATTGATCCTACTGTGACAAACAGAATACATAGCAGCTCCTAGCAGTTAATTTCTCTTAGTAATTCGAACATGAACAAGCCTTAATTTCCAACTTTCCTGAATGACACCACGCATATCAACAGTCTACTATACTATTGAGACAATATGCCTCAAGAAGAGAATGAGCTTTGAAAGTGACATAAAGACTGATGGACATAATTTTCCAAGGTCTGCAAGTATACATAAGATTTTAACATTCTGTAGTAAAATTCTCAACAAAAACAAGATAAATTAGTTAAATGAATTCTGGCAATACTAATGAACGAAACACTAATCCTAATCTGATACTTGGTATTCCATAACGAGATCTATGAAATTGAAGGAAATCATTCTATTTTGTATGCTCGAGAGCACCTCATCATCATGTCACATCCTCATCGGTGATGGAGCTGGTCCTCTTCCATCCATTGTGCCAGATAATGAAAGATCTTCTCCCGCGCAGCAATGACAGATGGTGGATCAGCTGGGTTTGATGCTCTAAAATTGAAGCGATTGAAGAAAGTACGAAGTCCGCTCAAATAACATATCTTGCATGAACTTCTGATACAGCTAGCGAGACGAAACTTATAGGTATCATAGGATATCATTAGAAACCGCCATACCCGTCCCTTACCGGAGGGAATTTGAACTGAAGAAATTTGAGCCCCAATCTAATTCATTGAATTTTCGCATTTCAGGGAAATTCCACCTCAGGATGACTGAGCAAATAGATTACAAAGATTCTTCTATGCCAGACTGGCAAAAATAGAAAGAAACCCGAAGTTCTCATTTATAAAAAGCAACTGCAAATGCGCATCGCAAGATTGTGCTCATACCTCAGATCGAGATGATGGGCGCCTCCTTCCACCAAGATAGCAATAAGGTCACTAGATAAGTCCTCAAGTACACCGCCAGGCATCCACGGATCCAAGTCACCGTTTGGGAAGATAATCTTTGAAGCATGTCGGATATCATCCAGCGTTCCCCAGTACTGTGTGCCTAACCATGACAATCTGTCCATGCCGAGACCGTACTTACGATCACAGTAATGATTCCTCATGGGAATGGTGAGGTCAAGAGGAGGAAACATGTCTGTTACATTGTTACTGCCACTAGGTAGCAGCATTTCTGTGCATGCCTGAATAGGAAGATAAACAAGTCAAGTAATTAGTGGACTCCCGCAAACTTAACTGAGAATCTCCGTGTCATATCCTAGAAGAGAATAACACGTAAGCCATAGGATTTGCACGACAAATCCGCAAAACACCATGAAGTGTTCTTGAAAGATTATGACATAATCCTAAAACAGTCATTATCTACATAAATTGCCACCCACTTGCTAAACAACAAATTCCCACGTTATGAAGTGTGGGTCATAACATATGATTTGTTGACCCTAAGATCCACGCCAAAAATGAAAAATTAAACCATTGTTGACAAATTTGGAAAAAAACCTGAAAATAAACATTTTCTGACGTAAATTACTACCCGCAAGCCTACTGAGACTTTCCTTGGACATGGCACATAGCTCAAAACGTACGCTGATGAGAGGCTCCTATGAATCACACCGAAAATGACGAAAAACGGATGAACCGTTCGTGACATATTTGGAAAAACCCCCAGAAAACAACCATTTTTAGGTGTAAATTGTCACCTGCAAGCCAAACCAGATCGTCAGGAGACATAGCATATGGTTAAAAACATGCCTGGAGTTGCCCCTAAGATTCAAACCAACAATGATAAGAATCAGATCAATAGCCTATGACTTCTTTGGATCAAAAACCATGAAAAATGCTATTTTTCAACGAAAATTCCCACCTGCAAGCCAGACGAGACTGTCGGAAAATTGCCATTTTCGGACGTAAATTGCCATCCGCAAGCCAAACGAGATTTTCAGAAGACATGATATCTAGTTAAAAATATGCCGAAGCACAGCAAATAGTTTATAACATGGGTACAAATGCCTTAAATATTCACACCAAAAAAAGACATTAAACAGATTAACCTTTCATGACTTACATGGAAAAAACTTTGAAAATCGCCAATTATGGACATAAATTGCCACCAGCAAGCCAAATGAGATTTCAGGAGACATGGCATATGGTTCAAAACATGCATAGAGTTGTCCCTAATATTCACATCAAAAATGACAAGAATTGGATGAACAGTTCTTGATTTATTCGGAAAAAACTATGAAAAATGCCTTTTTTGGATGTGTATAAATTGCCACCTGCAACCCAAACGAGAGTTTTCCCAGATATGACATAAGGTCCACAACATAACTACTGTAGTTTCATACCAAAAACCACAAAAAAGTAATGAACAGATTTTGAAATATTCTTAAAAACCCCTAAAAATTGCCATTTTTGGGCATAAATTGCCACCTGCTAGCCAAACAAAATTTTTTTTCTAAGTTCCGGCTCCATGTATAGTGTGCAGAGGGGTCCCATCCCCTCCCCCTTTTAAAAATTTTCCTATCCCCCCCCTTTTCGCGGCGTTTTCAGGCTTCATGAAAAGTCCGCATTTCGACTAAACTGCCATAAAGTGATTCTAGAACCATGTTTATGAAAACAATTACAAATATTTTAGATCTATGATGATCTATCTATTCACAGATGAACATGTGTTTGTATTCCTCCCCTTTTTACGGCATCCCCCCTTTTTACAAAAAATTTCCTATCCCCCCTTTTTGGGCATTTTTCCAAAGCTCCATCCTCCCTTAAGAAAGGGGGGAGGGGGGGGTTCGCACTATGGCATCACTTTTCGTCAATTATGGATTGTCACCTTCACACCAAATTTCAGAAATGTAATTTAGCGGTTATCCGGGAAAATGCGTTGGTGATGGACGAACGGAAGGACGGACAGACTTCATTTTATAGGACTCTTCCGCTAAACTGAGAGTCCAACAAGATACAACCTGGCTTCAGCAACACATTGTGGCAACTAAACAAGAACTGACTGACCGACGAGATTGATGGTGTCAATAACAAGTGCAAACTAAAATTTCGAGTTTCGGTCCATGTTGGTATATGCAGAAACTTTTTACAATTCAACAATATTTTCCAACACACAGCTCAAATTCATCAATCGTCTCTCAAAATTTAGCCTATCTTTAGGAGTCAACAGAAGGTCATTGTTTAAGGATGGTAAATCAGTGTGCTTTTCCCTGTGTCCTGCAGTTTTCAAGCAGGTTTCTGCGATCATAGCAACAAATTAAGCAATTCCTATACTTTGATCAGGTCTCCCTGGAACAGCTAAGAATTAGAAGGAAGGTCATACAGACAGCTTAGTTTCGTGACACCAAAACAAAAATGAAAGGAACACAAGCTCACAGAATTTAATATTCTCTTGTAATACTAATACCATCCTTATGAGATACAAATCATAAAACAACATGCGGCCATTTCGGTTAGCATGTGTTTCGACACTAGCCAAAGGGCAACACGGGAATATATTTGCTAGTACATTACATGGTATGAAATCAAGTTTGAATCCATGCAAAATCTTTCAGGAAGAGTACATAATTTCCAAAATGAAATTTTAGTAGTTGATTGAACACACGAAAACATGACACTTGGTTTCTATATCTCCAAAATTAGAAAAACTTTTTCATGAAATGAAAAACCAAATGCCATGTTTCAGTGTGTTCTATCAACTACACCTTTAAAAAAAACAACATAACAGTCAGTTCCTCATTTCGCCCTAAAATGTTGTTTAACAAATTACTGAAAATCGCCCCAAAAGTAGCTAAACAGTTACTTAAATGTATCGCCTCTTAGTGATGACTCAGGTGCACTGCAGATCCAATCCTAGCTTAGCTACTTATTAGCAGCTAATTGTTATGGTTACAGTAGATGCTGACAGGGACTGCGGAGGTACATAAAGTGCACTCAGTTTCGATTTATTTGAACGTTTTTACGAGAACTTTGCAATCAGATGGAGTTTTTTGGTGGTTGAATTCGAGTTTTTTAGTGTTAAATTCGCCCAACCTCCGTAATTTATAAGTTGTTTAAATTTTGAGCTTTTTTGGGGGACGGTTGTTTATTTTCAGTGTTTCTTTTGTAAAAAGAAGGTACGCTAAAATTTTATTTTTGACGAAACCCTTCCTTTAACTGCCAGTACCTTCTTTAGAGCATGGTCACTATAATGAATAAAATTTGGTCATACGGCACTGACTTGACAACCTAGAACATTAATGACTTATCACTAGGTTTTGTAAGAAGTACATCTAATTTCTGGAATGACACAAGTAGGGCAGCTTACTTGATAATCCCAGGCAGCAGCAGCTACACCAGTTCCACATCCAGTAGGATCTGCACACGACACATACTCAGCATACGTATCGTGACATTGAACTTTAGCGCCATATAGCAGATCTGCAAAAAAACCCCAAAACCAAACAAAATGTTTGATAAAGTTCCTGAAAATATGGCACATACAGCCTAGGAAGATTTTTGGAAGATTTTTTATTGCGATAATTCACTATCTGATATGAAACTTGGTGAGGGGTGATATGAACACAGGTAGCGTAAAGTATCTTGTAGCCTGCAGTTTAAATTTTTCATCGATTCATACAGCAGACGGCCTGTCTTCTTATCATACAACTAAGACTGCATTTACATAAGTGCCGGGGTGAAACTCATCCCGGGGCAAGATTCCATCCCGGGGTGAATTTCACCCCGCCCTACGGTCAAGTCTATACAAGTGTTTACATGAGGCGAGGTGAGATGAAATTTCATCCCGGGACGAGATTTCACCCCGGGGCATCTTTTGCCGTAAACATCATGTAAACCTGAGACGAACAACAAATCCAAATTATAAACCCATGAAGGCGTGCCGTGGAATAATTGTCGTAGCTGCCTCCTGTTGGAACAAGGTGATTGACAAGGAAACGCATTTCGCAACCGAAAGCTGGACTTCACAACTGATATTGGAAACAATTTCGTTCCTGCAATTTTACTTTACGCCCTTTACTGTGATAATGAAATGCTACTACATAAATCTTCGTCATCTTTGTCATTGTCATGAAGTGATAGGGCCATTGCTTGCTTTTGAGCCGCAAAAATCACTATGAAAAATATGTTTGTGAGTAGAGGTAGAGG
>JAOBRC010666564.1:0-10621 GCA_027575255.1 Scolionema suvaense | reverse complement strand
CTTCTTCCCGCACTGCCAAACCTCCAAGATGGCAACGAGCGTAGCGAAAAATTATCATCGAAATTAAATTATAACAGGGTAAAAAAAGGCGATAGGGGAAGAAAACAGCTAAGAACTGAATCCTGATGCATGTTACTATCATTTGAGGGTAAATTTTTTCATGGCATTAGTTCTCCTTTAACATAAAAATGTTCCTGAAATTCTCAGGAATTAACAAGACAAGAGAGTCTTCACGTTCTGTATCACTTCCATGTGCTGCGATCAGTTGATTGAGAGACACTTGATGCATAGTTTTTTTAGGTTCCTTTTAAGTATGCTGGCAGCTAATCCTGGCCATACATTAACTCACTAGCTAACAGAAATCAGCAAAATTATATCTAAATGGTCTCTTGATGTAGGCACCTCTACTTTTCATGGTTATGGAGTGGCAGTGAATAATTATTTGGAAATGCTGTTTGGGATGAAAACAATCAATAATAATCATAACAGATGTGTTTTTGGGGGATGTGGCTAAACTTTCCATAAAAAGACAACTTTTTGAAATCCGATCCCGCTTTTCTAAACATTTTTTGATATGGCACAACAGAGTAAGAGTACAGTATGTTTGGTTTGAGTGATAATTCTGGGGGAAAATGCTGTCGTTAGTGGGTAGGAAATGGCTGAAGTTTGGGGATTTTGATTTTGTTTCTCGGAAGAAACTGACTTTTTATGTGATGTAATGTTCTTTGTTCTTTGAGTCTGTTTTATTTTGACAATTTTCAGTCTGAATTTTCATTCTGTGGGAACAGGTGATAATTATGAAGTTACCACATAGAGATCAGCCACATAGAGAATACTGAAGTACTCTGTGTGCTCTTATGTTGTTGGCACAGACCTGTGCGTTAACTGAATGGTTGTGAGCAGACTCTGTGAGAAATCATAGAACACAGTATGCAAGCACTCTAACTGTTATGGCTTATTACTAACTGAGGCTCAATTATTGTGGTAATGATAGATGGTCAATATCATTAATGCAAAATTGTTGGATTTTCTAGGTATTACTTCTCTAGGAGCATTTTTAAAATTATCTAAAATAGTCAATTTAGGATTTTCAGAAATGTTTTCTGGAGATACTTTTTCCCATTTATTGGAATTGAAGTGAATTGATGGTGATGAGTGTTAGCCTGCCATCTGTGTGTGTAGAAAACTTTTGTGTTGAGTGAGGGCTAGCATGTGCTTGGTACGGTAATCTTTCATTGTTGGTCCTGGTTTTCAACTGCCTGCTCCAAGTGTCCTCGAGAAATACAATTTCTCTCGGAGTCTGCTTGCAGTGGCAGCTAAATTTCACTATGTCGCATTGTGTATTCAAATATCTGGCACGTCAAATTCAATGAAGCAGTCTTGTCCTATTCGTTAAAGCCTTTACACCACCTACTCACTTCTCGGCAACAAATTAGAACTTTTCCGCATGTCTTTTCTCGACCAAATAATTGTCTGAATTATTTTATGGTCTCTGGCAATATTCCTAATCTGGCAAGCTTTTATATGATGATATTAGTTGTCAATGCAACAAACCGAGTGATGTCTGCACTTGGCATGATGAGCAACACGGTACAACTGTCAGAGCTAGATGTGTAGTGCTGCACTATCTGGTCTCTGATTTGTAAGTGTAAATGTTATCTGGGATCCACTGAGACTTGATTTGTTTCTCTTAATAGCAAATGAGCCTCTAGCCTATCGGAGAGCTCAGGACCATTTATCTTCATGCTGAAATATTTAGTTTACCTTGTACAAATCTTGAACTCCATATGTGCTCTTTTTCAGGAAAAGAACCTCAGCGTCCACTTCGACCACGCCTCAGTAAAAGAGCATATGTTAGAACAAAGGCTATGCACTTCAAGATCAATGCTTGGAACTTTGTACGTTTACCATTTCTTTTGCGTAACTGCTCTTGATCAGTGTTACTACAGCAGTGTTTGGTTCTATAGCACCTTCAGCTTCCGTCGTTGGTTGCGCAGGTCTTGCTTACTCCAGTTCTTGCATTATATGTTGCTATCTGCTACAGATTAGCTATCTGAGTGACTTTCCATCTTTGCACTTGAGGTATAGCAAGTGGCCCAATACGGCCTATAGTTTTCCGTGTCTCCTGTTCAGCCCTTTGGATGATATTTTGGTGAGAAATTCACGTGGACTGGTGAACAAGCAAACTTTGCATTTTTTATGTAGATGTGCATATTATATTAGTTTGCCATGTTGGTTAGTATTATGGTTATGAAATGGTCATGCTCAAAATGACATGATCACCTTTGCATGCACAGTAGACTATCCTTTAATCTGTCAAAGAGACTTCAAACTTGAAACAGATTGGGATACTGTGTTGGGATACTGCGTATAGAAGGCTCGGTGTCCTCCAGGGTTCCACTCTTCAGCAAAAAGGAACCTTACGTTCCCCTGAACCGTCCTCTGTACAAGATAAATTTTGAAACCCCTTCCCCTCCTGAAGCCACTTCCACCGAAGGTCGCTAAGGATATCAATCTTCAGAAGAAAAGAACTATAGAAGCTTTTGTTTTGAAATGCATGCAGTATGTCATGTTTTATGAAATGCTGCAAGTGAGGCTGAGAATGCCGTTGAGCCCATGATGTTGGAGATGTTGAAACAGTGCATCAGCAGTAGGAGGGTTGCATTGGACATTTACCGCAGCAAATATTAATCAGACATGTAATTTTCCGACTTCCTGGTTGTGTTTTCTGTTATTCTACTTCCTTATTCTTTACGATTTGATTCTGTATGTTGGTACAATTAAAATGATGCACTTATTCTCCAACTTTGAAGCAAGGCAGTGCTTCATGTCTGTATTAAAATAGACATAAGTCGAAGGTATACCTACTCAAGATTATGCAGGAAGTAGGCCTCATTCTGTAATATAGAAACTGTTCAGCAGTATATTCTTGCTATTTCTGGTGGTCTTTATAGATACATGAGCGACTTTCAGACTTCATGAATGATGAGGATATTGCTGAGGAGGAAGTCGAAGATGAACAGTTAACGGTTAAAAGGTTGGTTGACATACTCTTCAAGAATTTTTATGCTGCCTAACAATGAGCAATTATTTTAGACCTATGAGAGAGGTTCTTTTATAAAGGTGGTCATTCATGTTTTTCTACATGAATTTGGTGAAATTGCATGGGGAACTACTCCCTTTGGTAATGGAATGGTGTGCCACTGTGGAAGAACTTCTCACTGTTTGCCACTGTTTCTCACTGTTTTGTAGGCATTAACCCTTTCATAGCGGGTACCCCCTGCTTCCTGGAGGGTTGGCGAAATTTTTGGAATCTCGGTTTTAGAGGGGATTTGTAAAATTTTCAATTTCCAGGGGGGTGGGTAAACGTGTTTAGGGTGAGTCAATTTGCCAGAATGCTAGCCATAATAACCTATTGCAAAATAATTTTAAGGGTGACCCAACTCGTTAGCTTATAATTTTCTGCCTGCGGCAGGCCAGTGTTACTTTTGCAAGTGTATTGTGTATGTAGTGTTTATAGCTGTTGATAATTAACTGAACCACAAACCAAAGTTTTGTCCATTTGTATTGTTGTGATAGGAGTAGGCGTAACACAATGAAGTTAATGTTCGTTCACTTTCGTAAAGGACGGCCTCAGGGGGGAGTCAGTGGGGGGTACCTTCATCTTGGGGGGGTAGGGAAATTTTCAGGGTGGTTGGACCCCATGGCCCACTATGCCTTTGTTATGATTCATGGCATTCAAAAATTGCAGAATTTTTACCTCTGTGTAAGCATGGTACTTAGTTCTTTATTTATTTATTCATTTATTTATTTTTGTGCTTGATGCAGTATCGATCGATGGGTTTCTTTTGATCGTTTTAGATTGAAAGAGAATGTTGGAAGGTTTTGTAAGTATCATTTGATCTCATGTTGAAGGAAAAACAACTGTATCGACAGTCAAGACTCTTTAAACGCACTGAAACTACGGCAATGAACCTAAAAATTGAAAAACATGTTTCGTCTTTGAGACATCATCAATTTCAAAAGAGAACTTTACTGTTAGCTACTAGTAGCAAGCTAGAAAACCACATCGAGAGGTATTATGTCCACTCTCTCTGAGGTCCGAAGCGAGATTGATCATTTGATCAGTGTGGATTTTTTTGTTCGTTCTTTCTATTCTATTCTGGTATTTGGAAGTCAAGCTAATTATAAATACGCTGTTTGTAGCTGGTTTTTATTTTTCCCTTTTTTTGCTATTTATCCTAGCTTTCTGAGCTGCCTTAGAAGATTGAATTGCTTGTCTTACAAACAATTGCAAGTACGCATATTTTTTCATGAGCAGCAACGTTATCTTTAGCTATATGTGAAACAGGATTGGAATAAAGTGGATCTCAGGTGTAATTACAGATATTCTGCCGGAGCTGGGACGTTGTTGAAAATAAAATAAAATGACACTGCGACCAGAAAATCCGCTTTTTTGCAGTATGGTTGAACCATGTAAAATATTGCTGTGAAATGTGCTGTTTTGGACTTTGCCGCCAGTGTGATAGCCAAGCTCTAAAAGGAGCTAATTAATAGCAGTACCTGGGGAAGGTCGGATAACAAGCTAGGAACTGTGGTTGAACGAACTTTGCAAGGGAGTATTGCAGTTTTGGGTCATAGGTGGTGCAGTATGCTGTGGGTTCTGAGGGTGAAGCATCAAGTGAGAGAAAGATGTGCAAGACTAGTGTTTGGACCAATGACTCGAAGCTTTCTGTGACTAATTGAACTGTTGGTTCTCACGTTGTGTAATGGCTGCCCATCTTGTGCAGCGGCAATTTACGTTAGTGTAGCTGTGTCAACCTAATTTTAATCAGTGTGAATTAAAAACGTGAACTGACTGAGCTAGGGAGAACATGAGAACAGGGCATAGTGTTATCCCCCCGTTCTTAAAGGGGGGGGGGATTAAGATTTTGGAAAAATGGCCTTAAGGGAGGGGGGGGATGGAGATTTTCATGTATTAAGGGGGGGCATAGCAAAGAGGGGGGATCCCATAAAAAGGGGGGAATAGACATTTTGCTGCTCTGCAACGAATAATGTATCATAATATATCTCTATGTTATGTTACTTAGAACTCCACATGTTCGGTTCTGTTCTGATTGGTGGCTTGTTTGGCTGCTGCTTGACTTGAAAAGAGGATCAGTTAGTTGTAGTCTAGATTTTCTTGTAATTGTGTTCCTCATTTTGTATTGATTAGCCTTAGACAAATAACAGCCCTTGGATTAACTGTCTTTGCCACTGCCTCGTAGAGTGTACGTTACAGCATTTTTCATTGTTCTGTTCTCGTAAAATTCGTGAAAAAAAGGGCGGGGGTGGACAGTTTTTAAAAAGGGGGTAATGTTGAAAAGGGGGCATAGTACCCCCTAGGACACTATGCAGGGGTGTTGATCTTGCCTGTAAACCTGAGTGATTTGTGCTTTATTCATGGTGTATTGCTATTTCACTCATCAGATAGTTCTACAGGTGATATATGCAAATTCACTGATTACGTATTCTCTGAGTTCGTCACAATAATGAATCGAGCCGTACTTATATTTGACTTGACCAAGTCTCGCTTGTACATGCTCGACCAAAAATAAACTCACTTCACCAACATAGATTCTCAGAAATAAACAAACGGGACCGAGACTTGATACCCACACACAGAGATAATTATGAATGACGCACTCACATGTGCCAAGTCAGTACACATGGAACCAGGGGGTCGATGTTGTGCTTCTGTTCGCAGTAGAGAAAAGCGATTATGGCGATTACGAGTATCATTCTTCCTTTTGGCGGCTACGTCACAGACTTGACAACCCGCAGATGCTCCACTGAGCGGCAATAGCGACCGAGGTCTTCTAGCACCTCTTTCAAGATGGCTGCCGAGCATGGTCACGTGACTTTCCGAAAGGGAGAATGGAAGAAAAGAAATATCAAACGATAAATTATGCAAGCTGCACAACAATATTTGTAGTACACATGGTTTGATCTGGGCGATCAATCCTGAACAATAGGCTCTGACGTCAGAAGGGCCAAGAAGAACATTGATTGATTGATATTTTTGTAATGCGAACCCAGATTACCGGACAGTTGTCCAGAACAGTTGGGGAAATTCAATACGATTTCAATAGGTTTATTTATGGGAAGGCAAGAGTTGCAAGTCATCGCGCTTCACACTCCCTGTCTGTGGATCTCAGTGTTCTGCTTGTTCTCGTGTGTAGAAGCAAGACGGCTGATGAAGTTAATACTTATATGGAAAGCTATCTGCCACTCTGAAGCACAGGGTATGTCTTGGGTGGTAAACAAGAAGGCGAATCTTGGTATGGGTGTAACCCTGATCGACGGTATCAGAGTGTCAGGCAGTCTGCTATTGTCTTGATAATATTTCGTTTAAATTCCATCATGTTCTTCTGTAAAAATCTCCTCTTCAAGACTGGTTGGCTTCATCACTCGACTCCACTTGTGCATAGTTGGCGCACCAAAACAGCTTCAATAATCCTTTGTGAAGGGTGTGAGCTGATTGACTGATCAGAGGTTTGGTTTGATATCACATGCAAGGTTGATACACTAGTGCCCTCACTCTCTGATTATGAATTTTGCACGTGTTGTGGTTGAAGCTTGCTGTTGCGATCAGGAATGTTAGCTGGAGCAGCAGAATACTCCACGAATGCGTGCAAAGTAAGACATGTAGTGATGAAATGTGAAGTGTGAAGAAATGCCCGTTTGATGATAATTTAATCAAATGTTCCTAACTTATTTTTGTTGTCAACGGCCATGTTTTAGCTCCGTCCATTTTGGTCAATGGATGCAATCAAGCCCAGCAGTCTTTAAGGTATTTGTCCTCTGGCCTGGGGTCACTTATGAAATGGTGTCTTTATAATGCATTCTGCAAGCTTTCTCTCATTCTGAAGCACAGTGTTATCCTGATACTGTCTTTTGATCATATTTCATGTAAATTCCGACATGTTTTACTGCGAAAAATTACCCCTTAAATGTTTTGTTCACTGGCCTAGGGTCACCTATAAAATAGTTTCTTGTAGTGCATTGCTATTAATGAAAACTGTATCAAAGAGATGGTAACTGTTTCACTGCTGCTTATGTGGGTAGTTTGTTTAACCAGGTAGCGTAAATGTTTTGTTGTAATATTGCGCTAGACATGGAGTACATTATAGATGGGTCCTTGCATACACTGCTTCATAACATTCTTGCTACCCTTTGGAAATATCCCCCCTTAGATGGGCAAGAAATTCCAGGAGTTGCATCCTCTTGATACTACCTATAGGTGGAAGGAAAGAATGGCTCATCGTTTTTGAAGTCGAGTGGATTGACCTGCTCTCCTCTCTTTCCCTGTTTGACTTCTGAGTTATAGACTTTTATATACATTTCTCATTGTGATCTCAGGTATTTGATTTTTTTTTGTTTCAGAATTTTATGTTAGGTTTTGTATAATGTTGACTTTCTGGTTGTTCTGTTCTTGTGTTCGTCCTGTTTTCCACTTCTACCTTTTTGATCTTCATTTTTAAACTTCTCTTCTCCTGCAGCTGATGCAATCCAGCCAATCAAGAAAGCCTATCAGTCGATAGAAGACTTGTTTGCCTGGAAAAACATTTGGTTTACTCTTACTGTTTTCATAGTAAGTATTATTCACAGGTCCTGACTATATCTTGTAACCACACTTTGCAATTATGTTACAACTTTTTACTTTTTACATACTTGTCATTTGCTTTCGTTAAGTTTTTTGTCAGTTAACAGAGGTGAAATTAGACATTGGGACAATAGATGATGGCCCTTTGACCATTAATTGGAGATAACGGATGTATGGAGATTTGTAAGATCATATATTCGGCAATGACTTTCTTTTCTGGCTGCTTATCAAAAGGTGACCGATTTATGGGGGTGACCATTAATAGAGGTTCCACTTTACTATCATGTACCTTTTGCCTGGTGCATATTCATTTTTGGTTATATGACAAGGCAACAGTGACTAAATGGGTCTTCCTGATGTAGCTATATGGTTGTTGTGGTTCCGCAACTATAAAATTACCAGTCATTTTGTTGATACTGCACACATAAAGGGATGGTAGATGTGAAGTTATGTAGACTGGGCTGAACTCGATTGCTAAAATCTGTCACGCCCATCCCCCTGAAAAACTTACTTTGCCGTTTGCTAGCAACCCCCCCCTGAAAATGAAAAATTTTTCTAACCTCCCTCCCCCCTTCCCCCCAAATTGAAAAATTTTCAAATCCCCGCTGCTGAAATGGGGGACCACGCTATGCCGCTATTTTCATTGAAGGCTGTTTGAGGCTCCAAATTGAGTTTTTGTCTCATGATAAGATCAGTGAAGATCATGATAGATGAAGATTTTTCTCCCTCCTGTTACTTCAAAAACATTCTATGCACTATAGCTTGAATCGTAAGATACTATTTCATCTGTTTAAAAATTGAAAAAAGTGCGAAAATCGCTGAAGTTAACTCTAAATTTCAATCAAATTGAGTTTTGGCATGTGCATGCGGGACATCATTTACTGGCTGGATAAAAGCCTGCATGTTGGTAATCTAACGCGAGATAGAACCACAGTTCATGTTGGCAAAAAGTTTTTTGACCTTCTGGTCATCCTCTGGTGCTTACGCTGTAATTTTGTTTGATTTTTGTCTTGCTTCCTTTAGATCTATCTTTATGCGATTTATACAGAGATGTATATTCCCCTCTCGTTACTACTCTTCCTGCTTCAGATGTCTATGAATTACCTAGAAGCGAGGTAAAAATGTTTGTGTGGTAGCTCTTGAAATTTTTTTCTAACAATTTTTATTCCTGTCCGTGTACATTTATGTGAGAGTAGTCAAGTGATTGCCTTTCATAGCAATTCGTTTGGATTTTATGGAAGAAATTATGTCAAAAAAGAGACTTACTACTACTGCGGATGTAGCAAAGCAAATTCTTACTCCATTATTGCCGTGCTGAGGTAGAAACAGCGTCCCAACATAAAAAATTTATGCTATATGTGGGAACTCAAACCTCACAAAATACCTCTTCCTGTGTCAAAGATGTTTCATACTGTTGATGCATTTCTTGGAGGAACTAACCATTGTACAATTTAGCATAAACGGAAAATCTAGATATCTATCACATGAATTGTTTTGAAAGCTTTTCGTTTTATGTTGCTGGAGTAGATGGAAATTTAAAATCAATGGTGTTTTGAAGTTCATACGTGTACACATAGTCAAGACGGAAAAAGCGGCTATAGAGTAAGAGGGGTTTTCAGCTAAGGTTCTCTGCATCATATCTTTAGTTCGTTTTCTATCCATAACTGCAAGAAACTGCACTGGACCATCACAAAGCATGCCCCAACATTCACTGGACCATCACAAAGCATGCCCCAACATTCTTGATGATCCATGATTCTCTGATTGTAATTTGATTGGGAGGCGGCAAGGTGCTGCCAGAATGAGAATGGTGGATGTTCCAGGGGAAAAAGGATGGTTTTGGGTGATATGTTTTGGAATTAAAATAGACATGCGACGTTTCCGACCTCAGTTGGATTTCCGACTTACTTTATGTTGAAAACTAAATTGCAACAGCTAGTGAGGTCAGATGCTTTTATTGAACTCAACTGCATTTGGAAGTAAAAGGAAAGAGGCAAGAAATAGAGAATCTATCGTCATGCAGTGTCTCATTCTGAACAATTGAATTTATTTACAGTAGTTGAAATCGTCATATGCAGCCACCTAATTTCCTACTTTTTACGTGGCTAATGTTTACATGTCTGTTACAAGTACATATTTTGACAAAAAAACTTTGTGATTAATGTTCTTTTCTGTGGCCATAGAATTAAAGGACATATGCTTTGAATTAAAATGTTGTGACACATGTGGGTTTATGTAAAGTCACTGACTCACTCATGTTAGTGCTGATATTTTTCTGTGTTCTATTGGATTTAGAGGGCTTGCTCAACGATTCAGGAGACCTCACAAAGAGGAAGATACAAAAACGGTGGGTAAAACTTTGAAGTGGGTTGCTGAAGTGAATGTCTTATAGAATATATGTAACTCATTCTATGTCCAAACCAACTTGATGTTGTATGTTGTTTTAGAGGAAACCTCTGACTTCCATATGTTTGAGAATTGAAGGTGTACTGTTATTGGAGTACTCTGTGTTCTTGACGAATTCTATATCATTTAAAGTCCATTTTGTTTTGTCCGACAAAATGCAAAATGTTTGCACTCCTCGATCATTTGGATTCCCCGCTTTTGGCCAGCCATTGATTTCTGTTAGCATGCGACCATATTATTCTTCCATTAGGGAAGTCTGTTAGGATTCAATGAGTCATTTTTTGTTTCAATGGATCAGATCAGTTGCCAGAGAGACATGTAATGTATGTGTGCTCTGCACCAAACACGACTTTCTGCTAAGCTATGGTCGCACATGCTATGTTTTTCTTGACTGTGTTTAAATGGCGGTTTGTAATGGCTGTGAAGTGCTGTATGAAACTAATAATCATACTATACCAATTCAATTATGACCCTCACACTGTAAAAAGTAACTTTCCAAAACGAGAAAAATTTGTATCAAAATGAGATAATTTTTCTCAAATTAGGAAATCCGTTTTGCGATGAAATTTT
>JAOBRC010666453.1:0-10621 GCA_027575255.1 Scolionema suvaense | reverse complement strand
CACTGAGTTAACATTTAGGCGTGCTATTGGGGAATTCAGGCGTGCGATAATCGCTCGTCTCCAGCAATCGAGGCGTGTGCAGAGGCGTGCGTGTGCGATTGCACGCCTCTCATTGACAGGCATGTTGACTAGACGAAATCAAGTCCATTATGGCCTACAAAAAATCATGTTGGGTTAATTGGCCCTGATGCTCTAAAGAGGTACAGCTGTGGTGACTGCAGAGAGTAATGATGCGTTTGCAGCAAGATAGCAGCTCATCAGGGGAAGCAATGCACTGAGTGCCAGAAATACCAGCAGGCTTACAGGTATTGTGAAATTTGCCAAAAGGAATAGCCTTCATTTTCCAGTGAAAGTGGATCACGTGTCCCTAAAATGTTAAAAAAAAATTCTGAGTTTTCGCAAGTAAGCGCAAAAACACAAATTTCCCTGAGTTTCGAGGTTTTCCCGGAGTTTTTCTAAAAACATAGTTTTTACCAGGTTTTTCAGGCTATGTGGCAACCATGTATTAGGTTAAAGATCAAAATGATACACCAAATACATTCTTTATATCAATAATGAATCAATATTGACAACATGAAATGTACATGAATACTTTACGTAAAGCCCCATAACGGAATTTGAAATGCATCAACATGAACAGGGAACAATTACCGTATTGCCTCGAATAAGCGCCAGCCTCGAAAAAGTGCCCCCTCAAATAAGTGCCCCCTCGAATAAGCGCCCACCCTGCAAGTGAAAATATTGAATAAGCGCCCCCGTAAAATAAGCGCCCACCCTTCGAATAAGCGCCCATTCATAAATCTCCATTAACCAGCTGTAATTCGAATTTTCGACTAGAAAGTAATTAAAAGGTGATTTAGCGAGAAATGTTGAATAAATACCACAGTTTATTTTAGCTTTTATTCTTTCTTTTATCGTTTTCATCATGAGAACATAGGAACGTTTTTCTTTTTTAAATTACCAGCAAATAACTCTTCAACACCTCCAGTCACCAGGTCAGATGGCAAATCACTGAAAGTTGTAGAAGATTTCAGATATTTAGGCTCTCATGTAGATAGTAATGATCATGAGGTAAACATCAGAAAGGCTCTGGCATGGAGTGCTTGCCACAAGCTCCGAAAAATATGGAAATCAGATATGTCCAAGCATCTTGAAACTGCACTCTTCCGGATCCCTGTAGAAATAGTTTGCTGTACAGCTCCGAGACATGGGCCCTAACTGCTGCCCTTGAAAAATCTCTAAATGTTTGTTTTACCAGAATGCTGCGTACGGCTCTCAATGTGTTCCTCCATCTGTCAACGCCACTTTCGCCTCTCTGGCCACTGTATGAGGCATCCTGAAGAACTTTCACCAAAGATGGTACTATGGAGACCCCTTGAAGGCCACCTAAAACGAGGTCGACCCATCTTATCTTATTTAGATGTACAGCTGAAGGACACTGGATGTAAAACTACTCAGGAGCTGGAATCCATGAAGCGTGATTGTGATGTCTGGAGTAATCTTGTAAATGAGGTTCGGTCTGATGACCGACATAAGTACATAAGTAAGCAAATCTGTTTTTTGAATAAGCACCCCCCTCAAACAAGCCGCCCCCATCAAATAAGCCCCCACCTAAAAGCTCCAAAAATTAAACAAGAGTCCAGGTGCTTAGTTGAGGCATTACGGTAATGTACAGTGGCAAGCTAAGCCAGCGATAAAGTTTTGTGACATAGACAAAAGCTTGCTTTGTTTCTACATGAAAGTGGATTTCGTGGGAGCTACCTTCAACAGGCATATACGTAACATATAGCACAATAAACCAATTCATGAACGCAGTTTGAGTTCTACTCCTGCTGTAAGTAACAAGAACATGAAACAAGCACCTTTCACAATCTTGACAGGGTACTTGCTTCCCAGATCCCATAACATGTTGGCACATAATACAGCAGGACTGGCTGAAAGAGAGATATAACATTTAATTATAATGCAGCAGGCTGGCTGAAAAGAAGATAACAAGGTGGCACATAATACAGCAGAGCTGGCTGAAAGAACGATAATATGTTGGTACATATATAGCAGGGCTAGCTGAATGGAAGATAAAATGCTGGCGCACAACGTGGCAGGGTTAGTTGAAAGTATGATTAACTGTTCCCCCATAACACAGCAGGACAAGCTGAAAATAAAACAACATACAGGTGTTGCAAGTGAGGTAGATGTTGGCACATCATATAAGAGAGTTGGTTGAAAGTAATAAAAAATGTTGGTGCATAATGGAGTAGAGCTGGTTGAGAGAAAGATAAAATGTTGGCACATAATACACCAGAAATGACTGAAAGTCAGATAAAATATTGGCAAAATATTACGAAGAAGATGAAGAAAGTAAAAATCACTTTGGTGTAATGAAGGATGCAGCATCCGGTATAAGCAATACTTCAAGTGTAATAAAGTATGCAGCATCGGGTATAAGTAATACTTCAAGTGTAATGAAGTATGTATGCAGCATCCGGCATAAACAATACTTCAAGTGTAATGAAGGATGCAGCATCCAGTACAAGCAATACTTCAACTGCAATGAAGGATGCAGCTTCCGGCATAAGCAATACTTCAAGTGTAATGAAGGATGCAGCATCCGGTATAAGCAATACTTCAAGTGTAACGAAGGATGTAGCACCGAGTGTAAGCAATACTTCAAGTGTAATGAAGGATGTAGCATCGAGTATAAGCAATACTTCAAGTGTAATAAAGGATGTAGCATCGGGTATAAGCAATACTTCAAGTGTAATGAAGGATGCAGCATCGGGTATAAGTAATACTTCAAGTGTAATGAAGGATGCAGCATCTGGTATAAGCAATACTTCAAGTGTAATGAAGGATGCAGCATCCGGTATAAGCAATACTTCAAGTGTAATGAAGGATGTAGCATCGGGTATAAGCAATACTTCAAGTGTAATGAAGGAGGTAGCATCAAGTATAAGTAATACTTCAAGTGTAATGAAGGAGGTAGCATCGAGTATAAGCAATACTTCAAGTGTAATAAAGGATGTAGCATCCGGTATAAGCAATACTTCAAGTGAAATGAATGATGTAGGATCGGGTATAAGCAATACTTCAAGGAATGTAATACCCTTGACAGTGACACGCAAATCCTCCCACTCTCCTCCAATTAGCATGAAACAACTCTGTCAATAAAAGGACAGGAAGAACAGCCATGGAGCTGCTTACTGAAATATTATGAAAAAAGAAAGATATTGTGCTGGCACATAGTACCTTCTGCGCATGATTTTCGATGAGAGGTAACTGTATCTAAATTACTAGGACACCAATGTATGAGCGTATGAATTATGAATATTGTATCTACAAATGGAAGATTGCAACTATTTAACTGGTTCAGGAGTAAACCTAAGTCTTGATTTTGCGAAGAGGATAAATTCCTCCTTCAAAACTGATCAACGAGACATATTCTAGTGCCATGGGGCTACAAAGCCATAGTTAATACGTGGATCAATAAAGACTACAATTGCAATCTTGGACTACTAGGACAATAAAATCAGGCTCGGTTATCTTTCAAATTGGGAACTAAACTTATTGGTCACAATTTTGCTGTCATATCAAGAACAATACTAACAACCTTCTAACAATAATAACAAAAATACATAATGCTGCACTAACTATTGATACCTACTTTGATCACGAGTGGAACTGGTCCGATTGTCATAAACAACAACATGTTTCTTTGTATCCACATCGATGTAAGGGGGAACAAAAAGTTCACCATTTTCTTCATCCTGGAAGAGCCAAGGGTTCAAAACATGTGTTTAACGATGAAATAACACCATCAAAAATATTTGTTTCACAAGCCTTACCAGATCTCGGCACAATAGCAGCTACAGATTCTTGATAACTGAAGTTTCCATTACATCACTATCTGTGCTATTTCAAAACAATGGAGACAGTGAAATGACCATCTAAAGGATCAGAACTTGATAAAACCTGGTTCAACACACAACAATCTTTCAGATACAATAAATCAGCACTGTTCTTACCCTCGGTATATGCTTAGCAGACAATACATGACTCTCGCTATACTCATGTAGCTGGCGGGCATCTAAAAAGAAGCACGAAGAAAAAAAACTTGTTTGATTCACGCATCCAACACATAAAAAGAACCACACGAACTAATGACTGTCAGAAAAGATGAAAAACTTGACGTATTCTCCTACTACACAACAAGTTTTTTCAAGAACATCACCCTGTATGACATGACAGCAAATGAGAAAGGTAAATAGGCCTATACCATGACATCACGATGTATTTGTTGTATCACTGATCAACATAGAACTTCATTAATGTTGAACATTAAACCCCGACCACTAAAACACTAAACAAACTGCAGAAAATATATTTCAATAATATTTCAATTTTTGCATTTCATCGAAAGACGCTTTTATATGAAATTCAAGAAGTGTTTAAGGGCACAAAAAGTCTTGTCTACAAACTCAAACGATCACTGTTTGCCTGAACTAGTCTGTAACCATGGAAAAGTATGTTGCGTATAATGACCAAACAGCCATTAACTCTAATCATATGGGGTGGGAGTGGGTGGCTTCGTGCTGAATTCCACCACTTTCCCATATCGATCAGCATTGAATTTTTTTGAAACACATTTAAAACCTTTTTTTGTGGTTTTTCATAGGTTTCGAAACTGAATAAGATCGCATTACTTTCATTTCTCCTTTGCTTAGCAAAGCGAGGGGATTTTGTGAGGTCCAAAAAGGCAAGAACATCTCCCAAAACTCTGACTCACCTTTGGCTTAAATCTCTTGCTCTAGCTAAAGCTTACTTTCTGAAATCACCATTTGATGCCTTTCATATCACTCCTTAGAGGCTAATTCAAAAGGTGTGAGTTTTGTACGGAATCATATCACTCCTTAGAGGCTAATTCAATAGGTGTGAGTTTCGTACGGAATCATATCACTCCTTGGAGGCTAATTCAAAAGGTGTGAGTTTTGTACGGAATCATATCACTCCTTAGAGGCTAATTCAAAAGGTGTGAGTTTTGTACGGAATCATATCACTCCTTGGAGGCTAATTCAAAAGGTGTGAGTTTTGTACGGAATCATATCACTCCTTAGAGGCTGATTCAAAAGGTGTGAGTTTTGTACGGAATACTAATGTTGAAGGCACCAAGATGTCTCAGGGACGCATTTTCTTGATAATGTGAAAATGCATACCTCACAAATTTTTACACTCATGAAGCCCCATTTTTAGATCATAATACTCCTAAATAACTGTTCTAAAGTGCCGCATCTATTTCATTGCCTGACAGGCACTTCGCAGGTATTTCCGGCTGTACACCCGCCAAAAAAGGACAGTATAAATAGGGCTAAAAAGAACAAGCTCAGGCAGGTTGATGGTTTGACCTTCCAAAAAATTCTGGTTTGGTGGTCCTTGAAGGAAAAGTAGCTCAGAATTTTGCTTGATGAAATTTTGAGTTCACTGGTGCAAAATTGCGGTCCATGCTTAATCCTTCTGTACAGTAGATAATATGAAAACCCTCCCACAAACATTTGCCATTTTCATTTGTACAGATTTGCTCAGTTGGCAACTTTCTTCTCGCCCAGTAATCACAACAAGGACTGGTCAAAGTATCCATACTTCGTACAAGACCTGCCATGATTATAAATGGTGTGAACAGGGCCACTTCTAAGATCATACAGAGCTTACACAAGCTGGCATTGTGATATTGACATTGCGATTTTGTTTGAATTGAAATTCTATTCGACACTCTGGCACATGTGGAGTTGAACACGCCGATGATCAAATTGCAAGGATATTTGTTCGATTACAACATTGCTGCTTCGACGAATGTAAACAAATCCTAAATTTACGAAGACAAACCATGGATGAAAGCAAGATCTGTTCAATTGAAAAACTTGGTGTGGCATGGAAACATCGAAGTATCAAACATATGACAAGTTGTTCCAGAGCTGAAGCCAGGACTTTCTTCTATAAGAAGGTCAAGTCCAGTAAGTTCCTTTAGTACCTTCTGCTGCTTCCAAAACATCATGAAATGAACAAATGTCAGTGTCAAAGTACATTTTCTGCGTAACTGCCTGGTGGCATTGGCATTGACGCAGGATTTTCGAATTGATTATTGAGATTCAATGACAGTGTAACAATGTCAGTTTGCGTACGCTCTCTAATGACGGCAGCAATCACCAAGGGTAAGAAAGGGCGATCTTCGGATGCTTTTTCTCTCTAAAATAGGCTATGGTAAGAGGTCTTTGCATCAGCGAGCAGTTTGCCCTTCACCGATTTTTTGCTAACGTATAATTGCACAAACCTGGATAGTACAAGAACTGACTCAGGAAATTCTATACGCATACTTGCTTCCTATCAGCAGCCTCTCTACCAAATTATGAAAAGACTTTTTTTTTCAAGCATTGGAGACTAGCTCCAGCCATATAGCTTCCCATTCTGCCAGGATCTCTGTAACCATAGAACCCAGGCAATACACTGCAAATCCTTGGGGACTTAGAACCACCAGGACAATGAAAAATTAAACTACTAGTTCTGATCAGCCGGGGATCCTGGAGCAGGCATCGCCTGCCTTGCTAAGACACCAGCCCAGCAAAGTCCTGGGACAAGTCTGCTCAGACATATTCCAGGCAAAAGCACACAAAGTCACTACAAAAAATGATGTCGTTGCTGCTGAAAGTAGCCTACAAACACAAAGCCCAGCGTTTGGGAATGCATTCACAAAAGGCTTGAGTAAGGTCACAAGACAACTTTGAGAATGTGGCAAGAGGCACCATAGCTTCAGAAGCTCAGCAATTTCAGAGTGACGCCAGGTTTTACATAACAGAAGTTGGCACACAATTCACATGCCCACTAGAAATGCCTTCTACACTCACTCGGATCATCACCAGTGCGGTGATTTGGGCAACCGATTGCTTAACCCTACAAGGGTTGGGATGTTTGGGTGTAAGCCTGAGAGGGGGGGGGGGGGGGGGCGGCGCTAGTACTTATGATGCTCCAGCATGTTGAGTTCATTTAGACAGATGGTGTTTTGCTTATCTTTTTTTAGTTTTCGTGCTGTTCTGGTAATTTTTTCTAGACTTTGGCAGTGATCTGATCTTTATCTCAGCTGTCCTGCACCAACTTATTTTCAGATCTTACAATATTCCAGTCATATTTTTAACACATCACGCCAGCATAATAAGCATAATTATCCAGGCTCAATCTCAGAGAGAAAATTTCTCTGAATATAAGACACTGATCTTCCTAAAAATATCTAAAAAGTGTTCTTTTCATAAATTTGATTTTAATAGCATTCTCGAGCAAATCAGACTCAACCCTCCACTTCTAGACTGATCACTGACATCCCTTCAAAAGTACTGCACTTACAACCAAAGCAGTGGAAGCAGGAAACACCCTTGTACACCAAAAGGCTTCTAATCAGAGCCAGAATCATAACCTACCCAACAGAAGCAGGAAGTCGGGAATAGTGATACATGCGGACTTTGAAGTCGTCTGAAAACAGAAATGGAAAAAAAGCGATCTAACGCACTAGAACGGCAAAATACTAGGACATAAAAAATCGTGATATTTAGTACATGATAATGTCAGATAGAGACGGAAACGATCTTTACCAATAGATTCCAGTGAAATATTTTAAAAGGTTATGAGCAAAGTAGCTCTGATATCACAGCCAATAGAAATACTTTTCATATTCTAGATAGATTGATTAATCAAAAGAAGAGGCTAAAATGTGAGGGAGATTTCCACAGAAAAACAGAAACCAAAATAGTTTTCAATAAACAGAAATGCAAGACAGACATTAATTATAGTCGAGGGAGCTACCTGGAGTAGTGCTTCCACCGGCTTACTATTGGTTGACATTCTAGTTTTTTTGATGATGATAGCTTCTACTTATTTATTGTCTTTTCTTCATAGTGCACAGTATTTGATAGAAGTTAAATTCATAATTTGAAAATCTTCCCAGAGCAAATCCATTGAAAGCTAAGTTCAAAAAAACAAACTATCTTTGTAATAAGTGCACTTGAAAGCAGACTAATCTGGAGAACAGTCGGCAGCAATTCAGTCCAAACCTGTGTCGAGAAAGACCTAAAAACAAGCGAAAAGATCTTTGCAGGCTTGGGAAACATTAGTAGTGATAGGATTTCGTAAAACTTATCCACAAATATAGCCACAGAATATTGCGGATGCCAAAGCGCAAGCCACAGATACTCATGGATCTGTGGAATATTTTCATCCCTGAATGTGACGTCATTAAGTTGTAGCTAACATACTCGGTGTAGATTACTAGAAAAGAGGCCTGTCTTTGATGAATTACATCTTTTTTCAAAGACCTGTCCATCGTGTTTTGCATGTTGTGTCAGTGGACCAACATATGATTACCATCCTACTATTAGCCCTGAAGTAGGATGCTGATTTAATGACGTCACATTTCCGTTGAGCTTTTGTATGTAAATGCTATTTTTTTCAGAAATCAAAACAGTTATGGGCAATCAACAACAGTTTGACATATTTCAGTTAAGGTGAATTTAGGCCACTGTTAATTAAAAGCTGGATCATCGTATAGACAAAAATAAAGTCATAATTACTGCATTGAAAGCAATTATTTCCCACATACAACTTTTGCTGTGGGCAGGTGTGAATTCTTTCACCACTAGAGCATTTGTACTTGAATCCCTTTCATGATCTGAATGGCATGTCAGCGGGCATTAACTATTTAGACACGATCCTAGCTTATGTCCATTTCCGCTTGCCAACAGCTATAGATCATCGCGGTATTCAAACATCGAACGGAAATAATGCATTGTAGATTGACGAAATGCTCAGCTTGCACTGACAGATCATTTTTCCGGATCAAAATGCTTGTGAAGCTGTCCTTGCATACGCAATCGTGATCCACAGTAAAATGATTTAAAAATCCCACGCACGTTATTTTTCGCATAAAACCATGAAGTAAGGAGCCGTGTTTGGAGAATTTTCGTAATGGGGCCTTCACTGCGGGACAGAGGCTTGTCAAACTGTGCGGATCTACGTATGTGTGATGAATGTTGAAGTATACTGATAGAATATACAGGAAGTGCTTCATTATGACCAAATATTCCTCTATTGGAAAGGGCTGGATGCTTCAGGTTTTCTTGCGAGCCACAAGAGAAACTGGGGCATCGTCTCAGCATGGACTGCGCGAGTTCGTTTACTTAGCTAGGGTAAATTTGGGCAAATTTACAGGTCTGTATGACCTACTGACGAAAATACTAATAATTAATAATTACCGCATTGTGCATCTGCTCTGCTAAACTCACCCTAACAATGATCTACCTTTTAATTGACAGTGACCTTAGTAAATAACTTACTTTTTTACCAGAGGATTCCTTTAAGAAATATGTACGAAACATTTCAGTCTCACATCAATGAAAAATTAAGAAACATTGAGCAAGACCGGCGTTGGCATGTTCTTGATGAAAACTGTGTATACAGGATCACAAGAATAGGAAATATGATGTTACCTGGTTTAAGAGGTTATACAGCTCAGTAGGTTTGATCAACTGTAGTCCTTCCGCCATTTTGAAAGCTATTCAACATGCTCCATTCTGCCTGACACACTCAACATACAACTGGCTATTTACTTTATAAAAGCAGCACTGATTTTTTCAGATCTGAGCATAAGTAAACATGAACCAGAACAAAAAGAACGTAATCATAGATAACATTGCTAAAGAAACAGTAAAACAGCAACATTTTCAATACTATTTTATAAAGTAAATATGACAGAAGTCTTGGTATCGAAAGGCAAACACCTTCCTCATCATGGCTTGCTCTGAGGCTTCTTTTGTCTTTGCAGTTTCAAAGAGTGAGGACAGAACTAGTTAGGTATATAAGAAGCCTTATTAAGTAAGGACCATTTGAATTGATGCATCATGTTTGCCATTCAAAATCAAAACAACAGTTTGGGTCACTAGGTCATCCGGAATGTTTTTCGGAAAACCTATGCTGTTTATTACCCAAACATTTCCTTTCATTTCCTTACATGTGAAAGATTTTCAGAGAATCTACATACTCTCAGAAATATTTCCTAGCGTCTAGTTAGTATCAAGCCCTGTCACACAATTTTCCCAACTAGAACTAACTATGCAACTGAAACTTCAAAACACCAAAGTTTCAATAACTGTCTGCATGTTTGAATAGTTTAGAGATAGACAGCTGCAGCAAGAAAACGAAAATGAAGCCTGACATCAAAGCAAAAATGACAAAAACATGTACCTCGACAATGCAAGGAAAAAAGGTTCAGATATCTTCGAGAATCTTTTTGGTAGTTGTGCTTTGGAACAAAGCTGGCCCTTCATAAAAAGGAGTGCTGCTCTCTCCCGGTAAAAACAATCAACAAGAGTAGAACTTAGGTCTGCGGTCTCTATAATTGGTCAAAAATGCATTCAATATCATTATCAGGCTTTTATACGAAGAAGATGCCAAACACGTTTCTGCCACCGGTTCCAATGCCATGGTTGATTATTGGAAGATTTACGAACAAGTGTCACAAACTTAGATAAGCTATCAATGTAGACATATAAATCAGAGTTCATTTAACCTTCGAGCCGTTGCTGCTTCT
>JAOBRC010666452.1:0-17728 GCA_027575255.1 Scolionema suvaense | reverse complement strand
CCTGCAAGCCGAACGAGAGTTTTCCCAGATATGACACGTGGTCCACAGCATAACTACTATTGACCTGCAGTTTCACATCAAAAATCACAAAAAAGTAATAACCAGATTTTGAAATATTCTTTAAAAACCCTAAAAATAGTCATTTTTGGGCATAAATTGCCACCTGCAAGCCGCACAAAATTTTTTTCAAAATTCCGGCTCCATCACTTTTCGTCAATTACGGCTTGTCAACTTCCCACCAAATTTCAGAAAAAATCATTGAGCGGTTATCCGGGAAATGCGTTGGTGATGGACGGAAGGGCAGAAGGGCGGAAAGACGGACAGACCTCATTTTATAGGACTCTTCCGCTAAAGCGAAACACACGCAAAGCTGTTTGCTCATGCAACAGAATGCTGATGTACAGGAGATCAGGGCAACTTTGCCGAAAGTAGTCTGTACTCAATCGCCGCTTCCTGGGCTCAATTCACACAAAGCTCATACTCTGAACAAAATCCATTGCCCTTCAGCCACTTGACTGAAAAGATGGAATTGTAGGAATATAGTTGCCACAGAAAATTCAAAACAAATTTCCTTGAGTTTTCCCTGAGTTCTCCCTGAATATAGGTCATTTTCCCCCTAAGTCTGGAGTAAAATTTCCCTGAGTTTTCCCTGAGTACAATTCTTTCTCCGTGAATCTGGACTAAAACTTCTCGGAGGTTCTAAACTTTTACATTAATTGCACAAAAAAATGCCATGAAAGATACCCACTGGGCCTATTCTGCCAAGAATAGCATGAAAACAATTGCACCTCACTAAGCCAAGAGACACTTATTGGGTTATGCAGAAGAAAAGACTGAATCGTAGCCAAAGTTGCTGTATCTTTTTACACTGACAGATTGGAATTGGCTCAATAACAATTTTTCCACAAATTGATTCTAAGAACAATGAGCTATTCAGAAAACATTCCTCTGATCAAGTACGTGTTAAACGTTTTTGATAATGAAGCATTAATATATCGATGAAAGTGTAGCTACTCTGTGGTAGCCATGGGCAAATGGCGTCCTCGATACTGTGTCGTGGCTCCTTATCTGTTCGGTTGAATTGCGGCAGTGGTCAACACTCAGAGGAACGATTAGCCAATATCTGCCTTAACCTTTAGGGCTCTGGAATGGCTCAGTGGTAGCGTGGCCGCCTTGTGCACACAAGGCTGAGGATTCGAATTCCACCGTCTGCAACTGGTAAGCGTGAAATCCCTAGAGGCTAAGACGGGTAGGGACTCAGTAAAACATAGCACTGAGTAATAGTGAAGCGATGAGCAGAGAACGAATTTACAATCCGAGAAGATCTTCACTTCATCAACCGAATTCAACAGGTCTGCTAATCAAAATAATACATAATACATATAAATCTAATCCACAGAAGAACATGTCGTAAGATAAACTTTCTTATTTACTAACATAGTCCATGTTTATGCACTTTAAAGGAACACAATCTCTCAGATTTTCACATGCTTCAAGGGGATTAGTTGATTAGTTCAACACATATATGAAGTCTCAAGTTATTTTGATTTTGCGTTCAGAAAATATTTCAATTCAAAGATTTCCTACTTTAGGCGGCATTTACATGGACATATCATCCCGGGACGAGTTCATCCCAGGCCGACATTTCACCCCTACTATTGGTCTGAGCTCTTGTAGTGTTCACTTGTTCTCGGGTGGGACAAGATCTCACCTCGGGATGAGTTCATCCCGGCTGTCAGCACTGGGACGAGATTTCATCCCGGCGTGAGATTGGAGCATAACTACCATGTAAATACCTATTTGCGAGTCATCCCAGGATGAGTCTAAATTATTTGATGTCAGCGTGAGCATCAATGGAAATATGCAATGGAACGTGCGTACCGTAATTATCGGCGCTCATTTAATTTTCTACCTCTCAGAAGTGCCGAACATTTGAGGGGGCGCTCATTCAAGCCGGGGCGCTCATTACAAAATGTTTAGTGGGCACTAGTAATAGTGAACAATTTCCAGCCAAAACAAAGTACAAAAACAAGGAACTCTGGTTAAATGTCTATATCCCTTCTTCATGCTCGTTTCGTGTTTGTAAACTGCCTTATGATAAAAAGCCAAAAAACGGATATTTGACTGAAAATAATTCTTCTCTTGTTCGTCATTGTTAAAAACTATCTGAGTGAGCGCCTTCACACATCATACATTACAAATTTCCAAATGAGCGCCCCTAGTTTGGTTTGAGGGGGGCGCTGATTCAAGCCGGGGCGCTCATTAAATTTCTTAGCTGTCAAGAGGGGCGTTCATTTGAGGGGGGCACTCATTTAAGCCGGGGCGTTCTTTCAGATAATTACGGTACATGAATTGAACCTAATTAGTGACGCTTCTTGAATTGAACTATTTGGAAGGATATAGTATAAAAAGAAGTGGGTGGTAAGTTATGTTGCTCATTGATCAACCCGAAGTTTTTTCGGACATTTTTGCTGGTACCTGGATCAAATTGAATTTTGAGTTGCTAAACGCTAAGAAGGTAGTAAAAACTACCTCAATACCATTTGCTAATGGAAAGTAATTGTTATTTAGAGAAGGGCCGTAACAAGCGGGGGCCTGCCTTTCCCCCAAAAAGTTGGAAATTGGAGTAGATGGGGTTTGGGGGGATTTTATTCCACTGCACAGCGTAAGCATGTGGCGCAAGAGATCCATTGTAAATAGAATAAAGTGGTGTTTATTGGTTCTGTTATATGTTTTATTTATATTAATTACGATTACGCGAATCGCGACCACGATGGCCTTTGAAAATGAAATTTTTCTTCTGCGAACCTCTGCAAGAATGATATTTAACGCAAAATAACCAATTTCTTGAACGAAAACATGTACCCCACTATTATGAAGGCGAAGCTCATCACGACTCTCAGCACAAATTAAATGTTTGCTTGTTTCTCTTTTTTTGTAGCAGTCCCAACATGCCTCCTCCACTGAATGCAAAGCACCCGCGCGAGTGCTAATTGTGGTCATCATCGCTCCGATCTCGGGGGCAGACCATTAGTTGAAAATGGTCCATCCCAAGTTCAGACTGACAAACTCGTCCTGGTATGAGTCACCCTGTGTAAACAAAACACAATCTCGTCCCGGGACCAATCTCACCCCGGAATGAAACTCATCCCGCCTTTCATGTGAACGCAGCCTCACTGTCAAAATTCCCTCGGCTCTCGGCAGTAATCACGGATCGCACCCTAATTAGGCCATCGTCCTGCAATGTAATACCGAAGACTGTAATGTTATCACCTGTCCTCATCTGCGACCAGGAGAAGTACTTCATTAGCTGAATATTTAATGACCAATCTTGCGTACTTAAACGACTTGTGATGGCCGTGATAACAATTAAAGTGACATCTTCGTGGTTAGTTTCAAGACTGTCTGAAACTGCCTGATAATCCTATACGTCTCTCTAATGAATCAGCGGACGATAATATATCACCTCCGCTGAAAATTCTGCCGAGTCCTGCTGACTAAATAAGAAACCTAGAATTTGTAAGAAAGTAGAACGTTCAATGAAAAGTATTGTTTGAGATGCTAATATTATAAGAAGATTAATGCAAACAGATAATAAAAAGTTAGGTGGCTGTGTTCCTTTAAGGCACGATTTTACTTTTTTAGATCTATTTTATTTTTCGTGATGCAACAGGCTGTGGGTATCCAAAATCCGATTTGGTCCTCTGTCATACGACTAAGCTCTTGCTGAAAATGAATTCAGAGCCTTGATTGAAAGAAATGGCCCTTGCAATGACCCTAAACAGACACCGGGGATAATTGGCCCCGATGCTTCAGAAAACGCATAAATTTAGAGGCATATACTGCTCTGGTAAGTGCTAAAAACAATGATGTCCCTGCTACACAAGAAAGCTGTTTATGGGACCCAATGCACTTAATCCCTGAAACACTGCGTTTGCACAGCATGAGTTTCTTTTGTTAGCAAAGCCGGGGCGAAGAGCACACCTTCTTTCCTTGGAGCAGTAGCCGGACCAACAGGCATCTAGCAACTCAACTTTGCCGAAAGTAAACAGCTACATGAACAATTGACATATTGTACTGACTTATAAACATGCATAACATGTCACTACGATAATCAGAATTGCAAATATCCAAGGCAAAACTCTTGTGAATGCTAAAAAAACTCCCTGAGTTTTCCCAGAGAAAGACCAAAATTTACAAACTTCTCTGAATTTTCCATGTTTTCCCCGAGTTTTTTCAAAAGCCTTGTTTTTTCTAGGTTTTCAAGGTTTTCCAGGTTATGTGGCAACCCTGAGGAAGCATGACAGACGATTATGTAGAAGTGTTGTTGAAATGTCATCGGAAACCTGAATTTTTTGAGAATTCCTTTTGAATTGCACCTGCCTCAGATTATGCTGATGCTTTCGTCCAAAGTGGACTGATGTCACTGAAAAATCAATTTTTGTCCTTCTTTGCCATTCATGTTTAACCTCATTGGTGTTTTTTCAAAGCTTGGTAAATCTTCAGTGTGCAGTAGTATAACATAGATGGACCCCCCTTCCTCCCCCCAAAAAACCAACTTCAAAGTTACATTTCGGGCAACCAGAATTCTCATCCTGGGTGCCCAAAAGAACAGCCTCTTCTATTGGAAAATGCTCATAAATTACGACCATTGTGACGTGAGCTTTCAAGATCATGTTGATAATAGTGACTAGTAAATAATACTAGTCATGGGACAGCTATAAAATCAACATGTATTATCGTTCTTGTCAAAGACGACAATTAGAGGTAATTTTGCACAAATTTCCTCAACATGTTCCTATCTGAATGAGACTTTTCAAAGGGAAATAGTACCGTGAAAGGTTTCTGTAGAACATGTTTCTTCACCACCTGTACATTTCAGGAAATGCAACGAATGTTCATTTCAATAATAAACTAAATAAATCCTCCTCTGTTATAATCAAACCGAGGCTCACCATTAAGGTTTGGTACTCACCAATGTTCAACCCTACAAAGGTTCAGGGAGAGGGTCCAGAAGGCCCGGGCCTATCAATTTTATTTCAAGACTGTTGGGTCGGATCATCTCCTGTTTCATGCACTTGCTTGCTCAGCCAGTCACCTACAGCTCACAACCCAAATTGTGCAGCTGGGTGGCTGAGTCCAAAACAGCAGTTTTTACAGTGGTTAAACCACACTGTATGAAGCAGATTCATGTCAAAGCATATCCGGCTCGAAACCTGTCATCTTTTGACTTCAAACCTTTGCTTCTAGCCATGAGAGAACAGGTACATGTAAATTGCAGCTTTATAAGAGATAATTCATATGAATTGGATCGCTGAAAGCTATGCTGTGGATTGTTTCGATTTTGGAGAGACAGACACGTTTGTTGCCAGACCACTGACCACGATTCCATCTGGCCCAACAGTCTTTAATATGTCAGGAAGCACTTACACTGTGACCCTGAAATGTACTGACTTCCAAAATTACTTCCCAAACAACAAAATGAAAACATGTTTGTAATGTGCTATTAACTTTAGATGTGATATCATCATTTTTCACAGGTGTCAACGCCAAAAAAACAAGATATTTGCAGATAAATGCTATTGCATGTCAAAAAATCAATGCCTTAAATAAAGAACACGTATTGGGAGGGCAAGATTGATTTAGGAGTCTGGCGACCAGGATCCAAATTTTGGAAACTTCAATGTAAAAACCTAGTTTTTCAAAATCAATGAGAATTGTAGAACTAATTACGCACAATTCACGTTACTAATCAGTCCAAATGATGCATTATGAACTGACCTAACATTGCATCAAGTTTCAAGACTATTGATGAAGGATAATAGATTTTACAAAGGGCAGGCCTATCAAGCCCCTATAGATTATTTCATGTCCAAAAAAACCAACCTTTGTAGAGTATTTTACAGCCATTCAAACATCAAAGGAATCCTATGCATCTTTGTTTTTCGAAAGCTCAGCATAAATACGAGGTCAATAAGCAAGAGCTAAGATACTAGATGCAGATTATCAGGATGAATGGCGTTTTGCTGTTGGAAAATGAAGAACTGCTTTGTCTAAAGGTCTGCTGATCGTTTTTTGCATGTCGGTGTTGGTGGACCAGCATGTGGTTACCATCCTACGATTAGCACTGAGGATACTGATTTAATGACATGACATTTCATTAATTAAAGGTGAGGTGATTAAACTCAACTTGCACTTTTAGCGGAGGATCCCTTAACCCTATTCTAACCGGGGGAGGGATTCCGCCCCCCCTGATTTTTCGAAAATTGCTGCTTTTTGAAAGCAAGCTGCAGCCGGAAACTTTTGGAGAATTCCTAATATTTATTGAGACATATTCTGAGTAAAAAATCTGGTACCAAAAGTTTTTCGTTTGTCTAGACTATGCCCTTTTTTAAATTACCTGCTATCTGACAAAATACATTTTGGCTCATAACTCTAGAAATTTTGGTCCACATTTTTAAAATGAGGTATCAAAAGAAAGCCCTTACCAAGAGCTTTCCATTGATACATAATATGCGCATAGTTCTTACAAGTGCAAAAATAAATCGCCTTTGAGCTATTTTCTGCAAAAACACCCTTTTTCTTAGATCTATCAATTAGGCCATTTCACTTATGACATCATAGGTCATGCCCTATTCACCCCATTGACTTGAAAATTGGCACAAATGTGTATGAGGGGTTACTAAAATATGTGTGTGCCAAGTTGGATATATGGTTCTTGAATTATGGAAGGGGGGAGGGGGAGCGACATCGGCCTCCCAAGGTATCGTACAGCACCAAAAAGCCAAAGTACAACAGGGTTAAATAAAAGTGTGCAGTTCGACATCTCAGTTTTTACTATGGCACCCACACTAGGATTTGTGCCCCTATCCATATGTTGCATACTAGACTAGTGACTCTCTCTCGCTGGTAATTCCAACCAAAGTTATTAAAAATATTAAGTGCAATAATCAACAACCACCGCCCACTTTAAGAAAACAGAGAGAGAGGCTAGTGAATACTAGTCATATGCTACAGGCTTCTCCAGATAAAGGGACTATGCTATTCTAGTTGCATACACATATACCCACATGGTTTTGATCTGACTTTATCTACAAACCAGATCTCAATAGAGTGTATATTGGACAACATGAAAAAACACATACCGTAATGCCTCAGCGCTTATTTAATTTTTGGAGCTTTTAGGTGGGCGCCTATTTGAGGGGGGCGCTTATCTAAAAAACAGATTTACTGGTAATTTAAAAAAGGAAAAAATTCCCATATTCTTATGACGAAAACGATAAAAGAAAGAATGAAAGCCGTAATAAACTGTCATTTATTGACATTTCTTACTAAGTCACCTTTTAATTACTTTCTAGTCAAAAATATGAATTATAGCTGGTTTCTGGAGATTTAAGAATGGGCCCTTATTCGAAGGGTGGGCGCTTATTCAAGGGAGGCGCTTATTCAATAATTTCACTTCTAGGGTGGGCGCTTATTCGAGGGGGGGGGGCGCTTACTCGAGGCATTACGGTAGTACAACATGAATCGAGAGAAACAAAACCAGATGCTAGGAATATGCCAAAGCAGGAGCAGCTTCTCCAGAGAGTGGTAACAAGTTTGTTAGAGAGATTTGGGAAAACAGTTCCTGATTTTTGCCGACACGTTTTTTCTCTCTGACCTTTGCCGTGAAAAGTATTCCCATACCTTCATGCAAAAGCATAGCTTTTTCCCTGATCATATCTCAGCCATAAAGCCACTGGACAAAAATATCAAAACATGTCGTGGTTAGCCTGTCCCACAAACCAAGCGCACTTCGCTTCACTTGCTTGCTTGGTCTGTTACATTTCCCAGCATTTCTGTGTTTGGAAATTATGACATAATGAGCACATTAATGTCACCAGTTACTTCAAATAATCTATTATGCATTAATTTATGCATTGATTCAATACAAACTAATGATAATCATGAAGTTGCTACAGGAACACCTGATGCAAAAGTGCAAATACCTAACAAAGATAAGATGAACCATGCACACGAGACCAATCATGAAAGACGCTACTAAATGAAGTAAAGTTTTTGAAAGTGGAGCATAAGCCCACAAGAACAGAGACACTCTCCCCAAATACAGGTTAAAGAATCTGTCGACGGCACGGATGGATATAAAAGAAATAAAACAAAAAACAAATGACACCATGAATGAGAACACAAGCAAACCTAAAATCACAAAACAAAACTTGAATGAGGCATAGTCGACAAAAACAAAGACCATCTGGATGCCGTCACTTGTGACTCTGGCTGTGTCTTTAAACACGTTCTCCGGGTGCCCAACACTCAGCTCTATCCAGATGATCCATTGTCAGCTTTTGAGGTACAAGTAAACGATTAGGGGCAAACTACATTGCAAGAAACAACGCCATGCACACAAAAGAGCAATAAAGACATGATACGAGAAAGATAATATTGAGCACGACAAAAATATTTCGCGATTCCATAAAAAACGCAAATAAATAAATAATTAACTAAAAGACAAGAAGAACAAAAAAGAAAACCATTGATGTTCCTAAAACGGAAATTCGTGCCAAAGTGAGCAGACTGAGAGAATTTGATTCAAGCAGAGGCTGCGACTAGGCTAGCTGTGGCATATTGACCAAATATGGAGTAAAAGTGACACAGGACAATAGAAACTAAGTCAACCACCTAAACACAGAACTTTTTCTTAGGCAAAATGTAATTGACTGTTTCTCCAGCGCAAATCTTCACATGTTACTTTTCCATGAAGAAATCAATAGTGGAAATTGAAAAAAATACAAAAAGCCTGGTGTGAACAAATACACACATTTTAACATACTACCCTTTTTTCTTGCCTGGGGATGTTTTTAGCACAAAATAGCAGAAAACAAAAAATTTCACAAATTGTTTCACAACTTACAGAAACAGCCATTTCGTAGATTATGAATGATCCAAAAAGGGTTCAAATGGAGAAGAGTCAGCCACAGCTTGTTAAGAAGTTTCAACAAAATGGTAGGTAACAGCTAGCTTTTGAGTTTCGTTTTCATTGAGCACATGAATCGTATTGTCGAATCAGACAATGTAATTTTACTTCTCAATGCTGCTCAACATTTTGTCACTGTCGGTCTAATCTTCTTTCACCAGTTTTATAAACTCTTCATCTAGCCTGGCTGTAAATCGGCAAAGATAGGGGTCAACCGGGAATAAATTTTTTTATAGTTTTTTGGAAGTGGTTCTTTGGCATATTTTAAACATTCTTTATAAGATCTTAGGAAAAAATGAATGCGTAAGGGGCCTACGTAGCCTTGAATATAGCCAGCAAAATAAGAATATTTCACACCTGTTTTTCTTTACATATTGCTTCATACTTCGCTAACACTTTCGCACTTGTCTCATCTGCAGCATGTTTAGTATCATCAAAGCCATCTGTAGTTCCTGAGAATGACAAGAGATTGAACAATATAAGTTTTGATAATGATGCTATCACCCTTCGAAAGACAGAAGAACTAAATACATAAAAGGCAAATGAACCTTAGCAGGGAAGGAAACATGTCATAATGTGTAGATGAAAAACTTCATTGACTAAAAGATTAAGGCGCACACAGAGATAAGAATCCTGACTAGGCCTGACTAGCAACAATACCCAGGCTTCTCCCGGAGACGCGCACAATAGCGTATGTGCACACTGGCACGCAAGCAAAATGATTTTACCAGCGCTGTTTCTCTATAGCCATCGCGCAGGCAGAGGGCAATATTCAGAAAAAAGGCACAGGCAGATTTGTATCCTTTCAAGAGCAGTCTACAGCTATCGTGTATTTACTTTTGTGTTTACATACTCATACTTTGGATTGTTTGATCACACAACAACAGCTGCCACCATTATCAGTTAGGGGTCGATTATATGGATTTCAGCTTGGGCTGAACTTTCAACCCACCTTAGTGAGCTAACTTTGACACTTGTATTACATGACAATCTCAGTCCGGGTTGAGAGTCCCTCGACCATTCATTGCAGCCTTATCAGAAGCGTTATCAGAAGATTTCTATAGCTCAGCCCAGGGGCGGGCTGAAATAGTACTTCATGTAATACGAATGGTCAACTTACTGGTACTTGACCAGAGAGACGGGCTAGAATTTCAGCCGGGCAAGTTGGGCTGGATTTTCAGCCCCGGCTGAAATTCTCCATGTAATGGACCCCTTAGTTTCCAGTTTCTATAACACTAATTATCTATGCATGTGGACCTACCTACTCTGATTATCAGATCGGCGGGCCACTGAAATGAACATCATTGGCACGAAATAGGCTGTCTCTTTTCTTTCAACAGATATGCGATATCTTCGTTCGAATGTCTCGCAAGATAGATTCATGCAGCCACACCAGAGTAGTGCATGTTTTTCACAGTCAGAGATGAGTGCTGCAGGAAAGCAAGTGAAGCTCGCAACTTTCGAAGCTTGGAGTCTATCAGCAACTGGGCGTAAGACGCTCTTGCGAGGTGACGTTTTGTACGTGTCTTAGGTGTGGTGTAAAGTGTGTCCTTCACAAAAAGATTGCCTTTACAAGCATCACTCGGTTAAAGGAGCAACAAGGGAAGCGGCACATAGGTTCATCAATGGAACAAACTTCGCAACGAAACATTCGGTGTGCATTGTAATCTCTGGTGAAATATGGTCTTGCCTCAACAGAATCGGAGTTTGAGTTTGATAAAGCAATGGAACGTGTAAACAAAACCATGAAATGCACCGATCTGTGCCTGACAGGTTAGCTATTGTGACATACAAACACGTGGTTGTATTCTGTATTCAAGAATAATCACTCGCATGAGTTTGTTACCCCTATCTGTATTGTACATTGCAAAGAATACATAATTGTTCAGGTTGAAAATAATCCTCGTCAATTCGGTCAGAACTTATTGCCACGCGTTTTACCGCGCATGACCGTTAGTGATTCCTGCTGTAATGCAAACATGCTAGAAGTTGATAAATGAAACGTGTTTGGTCAGGTGCATGAGAAAGTGTTCCTCAAAGCATAAACCGTGGTAGCTAGCTTGACTATGGTCATAGGACGGTTCGGCAAGTCTGCGAAGACTCTCGGATGCCTGGTCTGGGGTTCCAGGACATAAAGTGTCCCCCGTGCCACAAGTGAAAATCTATCGCGCAAGCAAGGTTGAGAATGAATCTAACACGTGCACTATTACCTGCCCAGGCAGGATCATATTCCGGGAGAAGCCTGAATACCCCGATTAGCTCTTTGTCTCGAGAAGAATGGAGCTTGTGCTAGTCAGATTTTCCTCTGTGCTCTCGACTTTTGCTCGTTATCAGTTTTCACAATCTTTTCTCACTAACTTCAAAGGATGCCTATGAGTTGCCCTTGAGCAGTATTAGACCCTGACTACAGGGTGCGAATTAGTCACTTGCAATTCGCAATTGCATTTGTGAAGCAAATTGTCGCATACTCCTGAAACTGCGAAGCAGGTTTAAGAGAACAGACATAAAATTACGAAGCTTACTCCTATGTTTTCTTCATGATAAATTTTGTCCATCATTCCCCCAGAATCCATCATCAACGAATTATCAATTCTCATCCTGAATGAAGTAATTTTACTGCTTTTGCCGAACATTACCATTAATGCAATTTCAAGCATCGCTTTGATCTACACGAGAAATTTGATCAAAATGGTTTGCTGGCAAACCACACGAAATTCTACGTAATAACATTGGCGAAATTATTAAGTTCTTAAAACCTTGTCTCCAGTTTGTAGATTTGACATAGCGGACAAAAAAGCCAAGCAAATATATACCCTACTGCATTGTTTTTTCCTTGGCTTTGGAAACTCATTAGCTTATCTTGTTTCCAGAAATATCCATCAGGGCAGCTTACATTTACTTTGAAAGATGGCGCTTGAGGAAAGAGGAGAAAAACAGTGTTGCGAGACATCAGGACCATTTGCTTTCGATCAGGATCCGTTTATGTATGAATTATGCTTTGAATAGACACAGTAAAAAGAGAATAGACAGAGCTTAAGGATACTGTAAAGGTTTATTCGGTAAGAAAATCGTAATTTGCAAATTTTATATATGATGTTTAAGCAAAATCACGCTCTATCAAATAGAGTAAGTTCCATTCCAATAGATCACACCGTTCAGTCACAATTCCATTTCAAAGATCTACTATTGTTCATCCTATTGTGCTTCCAAACAATGTCGTGGCCAAGCCGTGATCACATTCTGAATAAGCAGTGATTACACTCTCAAGATGATCATTACCAAAAACAACCGTATGTAAAGTTGGTAAGGGCTCCTTTTGTTGTGTGAAACAATCGTGTGGCTATCTGAATAGGACGTTTAGAGAGGTTTATCTCAGAACAAACAACTGACGAAATTTTGTGATATATGCCTGCATATTTTGAGCTATAACTCCTCTGGAGATGAACAAAACAAAACACAATTGCCTTCAATGGAAAGTGGAGGAATCGATCTGCAAAACCGTGTCTCAAAATTTTAAGTTTGTTTCTGGTTCAGATGCTACTCGCCGATAAATTTACTTTGCATGCGGCTTCGTCAATGCAAATGAAAAGCTATTGTCATAATGTATCATCTTTCGAGAACGAAACTAGATATAAAAAACTTTGAGACACGGTTTTGTAGTCCCATGTATACTGAATCTGATGAAACAAAAAATCATTTGCTGAGAATCAAGGGTCGGGGAATTAAAGTCCAAATAAGGAAATTGGTTATCAAATGAAGTCACATGATACAGACGAACAAAGGAAATCTAAAATATACATTTCTTTTACCAAATAGACAAAATAATCTCTAGACTATCACACAAGTCACTTAAAACGGTTTGAACCATTAGTGATTTGGCCGTTCTGAGCAATTAGAAACAGGCATTCCGAAACCCTTACAGTATCCTTAAACGGACTGTTGCTGGTAAAGACAGGTAGTTAGCTGGCCCTATCATACGTTATGGATATCGTTCTGAAGATAGTAGCCTTGCATTATTGTGTTTGATCATAGATTTTTTAGCTTTTTTCTACCTAGCTGCATCTCTGATAACTACTTATTTTAAAATCAGTTTAAGTGAATCTTGGGCACAAAGAGACTTCAAATAGTGAAAGCTCCCCAGCTTCGACCCGGTACCTGCAACGGTGCCTCACAATGCCCCTAGAACAACCAGTTGCATAGTGTAAAAATTGCCAACCCATTTCCAAGTTCTAATTCGGACCCTGGACTAGTGATGATAAAATCTCCTAGTTGGAAATAGCCATGATTTTTATCTAAATTTTCTCATGCAGTATGACTAGCTCTGACTATCTCCGACTAGCGAAAGTCAGAGATCTGTGCCGGCAGGGCCTAAGATGTACACTATATTTATTCAGCATTTTCTATGTTCTCACTTTTGGCACCTTATGAAAGCTACCACAGAATTAGCCACAGAATTAGTGGACTCCCGCAAACTTAATTGAACATCTCTGAGTTACATAGGTCAGAGAAAAGAACAACACATAAGCCATAAGATTTGCACCACACGTGACAAAAACCTAATGAAGTGTTCTTGAAACACCAAAAAAACCTAAACACAGCTATTAAAGACATACATTGCCACCCACATACTGAACGAAATGTTCCTAACGTACAAAGCATAACATTTTTATTGCCCTTAAGATCCACACCAAAAATGAAAAGATAAACCATTGCTGACACATTTGGAAAAACCCTAAAAATAGCCATTTTCAGACGCAAATTACCACCAGCGAGCCTAACGAGATTTTCCTCAGACACAGCACATGGCTCATAAAATATGTAAAGTTTCCCCAAAGAATCGCACGAAAAATGATGAAATAAGGACGAACCATTTGTCACACACTTGGAAAAACCATTCACGAAAGCCAATTTCAGACGTAAATTACCACCCCCAAACCTAACGAGATTTTCCCCAGACATGGAACATGGTTCATAACATATGCAGGTTTGCTTACACCAATTACACCAAAAATGACAAAAAACGGATAAACCATTTATGACATATTTGAAAAAAACCCTGAAAATGGCCAATTTCTGACATACATTACCACCCACAGGCCCAATGAGATTTATCCAGACATGGCACATGATTCATAAGGTACACAGAGAGGCCCTTATGAATAACACCAAAAGTGACAAAAAAAACGATGAATCGTCATGATTTGGAAAAAATCCTTAACACCGCCATTTTTAGACAAAAAATCACCTGCAAGCCAAACGAGATTTTCTGGAGACATAGCACATCAGGGTTGGTACAGCAATGGAATGTAAATAACCCTTGACTTTCTTAGAATTTGCCTTCCTTTCCCTGGACTTCTGCGTCGTGAAACCCATATATTTCCCCTGACTTACTCCTAAAAAGGATGTATTTCCCCCTGACCACTGAACTCGTAATCTTCTTCAGAAGCTGCGCTACTGTGTAGTGATACTTTTTATGAGCTCTTTTCTGTGAAACTTCCAGATTTTATTGAAGTCAGCACAACAGAGCATCAGACAGCAGACAAGCTACTAGTAAATATGTTTTCTTAGAATATTTCCCAAAAATTCGTCCTTTTTCCCCCGAATATGACTCAAAAAAGAACCCTCTTTCCTCAAGTGTTCATGAGCATCTGGAGTAAAGCAAACACTTCTAAGCAGTTCTCTACCTTGTGAATCATGCACAAAGCAAATTAATATTCAGATTTTGTCCATTTTGCATCATTTTCAAGAAAAATTGTCCTTGAGATACATACCACCTGTAACATATCTCAACATAGCCTATTACTCACAAAGCTCATACGCCTTTTGCATTAGTATCTTAGGACAGCAATAAAACTTAAATGGTGATTTCAGAAGGTATGCTCGAGGCATAGCAAGAGATTTAAGCAGGGCTTCAAATAATGGTCGGTCATCAGACAATGCCAGGCAAATTTACTTGTATGACCGACAGAAACATGCCTTGAGTCGGTCGTCAATGTATGACTTATCAAGTTCCCTTTGTCTTTTCAGATTTTAAAGATCCTCAACCAACAAGTTCCTGGTTAAATTTGATACGAAATATTTGTTCTAATGAAAATTACAGTCGCAACCACGGAACAAAATGATAGCAACTGGTTTGAGTAGTGTATATATATCACATAAGCATTTTAGCAGTGTGTATCAACTGTCGTGCTGCATCATCGTCGTGGAAACAGAGAATATAAGATACTAGGAGGAATGTGCTGATATTTCGATGCCTGCTTTGGTCTCAACTCATCAGTCTGACATTCATACCTTTCGTATTTTGTGTAGGAACAATTATCACAACAGAGCAAGGTGCAATGGTAGGCCCTGTATGATGATTAAAGGACAACATTTCATTTTGTCAGTTTTAAGGATACTGAAAGGGTTTATTCGGTCAGAAAATTGAAATTGCAAATTTTACATATGATGTAAACAAAACCACCCTCCAACAAATAGAGCAAGTTCCATTCCAAAAGATCGAACCGTTCAATCACAATTCCCTTTTAAAGATCTGCTATTGTGCATCCTATTGTGCTTCGAAACAATGTCATGGCCAAGCCGTGATCACATTCTGAATCAGCGGTGATTACACTCTCAATATGATCATTACCGCAAACAATCGCGCATGAAGTTGGCGATGGCTCCTTTTGTTGTGCAAAACAATCGTGCGGTTATCTGGATAGGATGTTCAGAGTGGATCATCTAAGAACAAACAAGTGAAGAAATTTTGTGACATATGTTTGCAAATTTTGGGCTATAACTCCCCTAGAGATGAACGTAAAATATCACACTTGCCTTCAATGGAAAGATCTGAAAAACAGTGTCTCAAAATTTTAAGTTTATTTCTGGTTCGGATGCTACACGCTGTTAAAGTTAATTTGCATGCGGCTTCGTCAATGCAAATGAAACGCTATGATCATAATGTATAATATTTCCAAAACGAAACTAGATATTTAAAATTTACGGCACGGTTTTGTAGTCCGATGAACAAAACACACGACGAAGGTCATGAGCTGTATACTGAATCTGATAAAATAAAAATCATTTGCTGGGAATCAAGGGTTGGGGAATTAAAGTCAAAATAGGGAAATGGGCTATCAAATTAAGTCACGTGATACAGAAGAACAAAGGACATCTAAAACTTACATTTTTTTTACCGAATAGACGAAATGATCTCAGACCTCACACGAGTCACTGAAAACTGTTGGAACCACTAGTGGTTTAGCGATTTTGAGCAATTAGAGACAGGCGTTCTGAAACCCTTCCAGTATCCTTAGATGGCCTTATTGCTAGAGAGAGGATAAAATTGTCAGGGCTTTTTAAATTAGGCGCACGCTCGTAACGTGCGCCATACGTGCACCATATCCCTGATTGAGGGGCACGAATATTCGTGCACCATACTTCAATTTCCCCCTCTTCTCATCCCCTTGTCCTCTTCCCAGTTGCATAAATCTTATTTCATTGTAAAAAAATTATACTTCAAGTGACTGAGAAAGAATATCCTGTGAATATTCTTGGCCACCAAATAGCTCCAGGCTGAAAGTTTTGTGTAGGAAAAGATACAATGCAGTAAAACTCAATTCTGCAGTATCGTCCATGCACGCAACAAATATGACTGGAGACAGAGAAGGCATGTCGGCATTCCCTGCCTGAGAGAAAAATGTTACGGCTGTATGGTGCACGCGTGCGCCATATGTGGCTTCGAGGCCAACGTATTTTCGTACTCCTAGATTTAGAATTTAAAAAGCCCTGATTGTGCACTCTTTAATTGGAGCATAACTATGGTATGGTAATTGTGCATGGCTCTTGTCACATCTTGATGCGCAGGTGGGTCATTGCATGCCATAGAAACTACAGTGACTAGCTAAAATTATGCATGTCCAATGGAAAATGCAAAAGTGCCGAAAATTGATTTAAAATAATTTTATTTGAAGCCCTGTTAAGTGCTTGACTCAAAGCCCTCCCAAAATCCCATCACTGTGTGAAATCAACTCACAAACAGGAAATGAAACTTATGCTATCATATACAGAATAAAAGACTACGAAAAGTCACAAAAAAACAGTTCATTGGCAAACTCTATGTACCTTAACCATACAACCTCTGTCATACAAGGATGGCCAAAATTTGTAGACACAGAAAGATTACTTGAGGTGCACATTTTATTAATTACATATAATATCACAAAGGGGAGCGCTTCATCCTGATGACTAGCAGACATGACCAATCATAAATTGCATATTGTATAAGTAGTTATAATCGATAGTAGCTTACAGCCATGTTAACGGATAGCGGCACCCTCTAATCAAAACAAGTTCCTGATGAGCCCCACACATGTACAGTAACCAGACGCATTGGGAACGGCACATAAAGACGGCTTTTTATGCATGAGTTCTACTTGGACAAGACTAGAACATCTGTTCTTTGAAGTCACCCAGGCAGGTTACGCCGTACAGTTCGGAAAGTAATTTTATGTAATTAACGCAGGCTGACGAACAGACTAGGAGCCTTTGGCAAGCAGGTACCTTTGATGCGCTTATAATCTCTCCTACAGCATACAGAAATTTTGACGTGGGAAGAGCTTAACAGCCTGCAGTGCCTAAAACTCCTACTCGTCCCCTCGGTGCATTAACGGTTAACATAACAAGGGGGGGTGGTTCCACCCCCCCCTAGTCTAAGATTTTTTACTGCGAAAAAACGGCTAAAGCTGTTGCCGCAAATTTTTGCAAGTCTGA
>JAOBRC010666341.1:0-10621 GCA_027575255.1 Scolionema suvaense | reverse complement strand
GCCTCGGCAAATTGTGCCAAACTCAATCTTTCTCACAGAAACGGTGGTAGCACTAAGTGCTTGGATAAATGCCTGATAATTGAATCGTGGCATTTTGAGATAATGCATTGATTGCAATTAGTACCGTTATGGGCTTTTTGACCTGGTATATGCGGCCCTGTGTGAAACATATTCTCCATGTCACACAGAATTGATTTTCTTTGCTCTGTCCCTTCATGATTTCTATTTGGATTCTATGGAGGGTTGCATACCATATAGCTTATTTTTCGGTGTGGCAAAAGTTTGATCTATTCTGAATTAACAAAATCTGTCTTTGAACACAGACGAATTTACCCTTAGCTTTGCCAAAGGATTTCCATCGTATTCTACGAGGGTCTGCGATTGAAAAACATGTTACTTTCCTGCTTTACAGTTTGTTCTGTTCAAACTAGACTCAATAAAAGATGTTTAATTTTTTTGGGAATTTTTACCAAGTCCTTATATTCTATCGAAAGGAGTTTCCCTGGAAAGCTAATATGACTTTTTATCGAAGCACCAAGATGTATTCTTTCATGGATAAAGTCATAAACTTTCGGTCAAACCCATTTCATTAGGAGCATCTGCTAAAACAGCTGTCGGATGGATGGTGTCAGAGGGACGATTTGTCCATGAAAATCCATTTTTCATTAATGATGCTCGAATCATGTCGAGAGATGGCCTCTTAGCAGTTGTAGTTTGTATGTCAAAACAGAATCCTGATGCTCAAATGAAACACGAGAAAACACTGTTTGTCGCAAGTCACGTACCTTCGACAGATTTACACTCTGCTGACCCAAGCCTTCACAATGGTTACTAGACAGAAAACAAAACATTAAAAATTCTAGAAAGCACTACTGTGCTGACGAAATTTTTTTAATCTGTCTGAAACGTCTTTCAACTGTTCCACTGTGAGAATTTTTTTCTGGGGCGCCCTCAGACATATTTTTTCATCTTCGTCAAGACTGCTGTACTCAAAAATTGTCAATTTTATGGTAAGATGAAAAAACTTCATATAATACATTTACGAGGCACCTCCATAGAGCACATTAAATTCATCAGTTTTAATGTCATGCAGTGTATGTTTCACAGAATAATGTTTCAGAGCATATCTTATTACATTGGCTAGCGGGTGCTGCAGGGGCCACGCCTTTGAGTTGGCTTTGTATCGTAGTATGTACGACAATTATTCGGATTGCATTTTCTGGTGAGAAACTATTGCACCGCCTTCCGTTTAGATAGAGCTGTTCTATGAAGGGCTCTTTGCCATCATATAAGTAATGGAATTATGCGATGCAAAGACCAAAATCAAGTGATAATGTAGTTAATCTGTAGCAAAACATTATTGTACAGGTCTCCTCGATGATGAAGAATTTTAACAGCATATTTCCTCTTCAGCTTAACGTTGCCACCAGGCTAAGCCACTGGTGTGAAAAAAGTACAACTTTACAAGTTATACAACTTCTTTTATCTAGGGCAGAAGACTTGGCTTCAGGTTAAACTGTTAACTATGCCCCCATCTCCCCCTCCCCCCTGCCCGCCACGCACATTCAAAAATGCAATGTATACTTGCTTACCAGCTCATGCACCTTTCTCACGAAACGATCATTGAAAGGGCTGAACAGGATACATGACACGTTTCGGCCTGATTAGGCATCATCTCCCTTTCTATTGCGTCAATCTTTATGGTTCTTCTCAATGTGAAAGTGCTTTTAATGGTGACTTATTATGAAAAATTTGCAATTCATAGCTCCAAATTATGATGATGACTTTCTTCGATTGGTGTGTGTCAACTAAGTTGTATCATGTATTGGTTTCTTAGATAATATTATTCTATGGTATTTGCATGATTGCCCAGTGATAATGACACACAACCTACTTTGAGACAGAAAAACTGTACCATATGCCTACGAAACAAGAATATTCTTCACACAACATCTATTTGTGAAAAATCTGTCAGAAGGATGGATTGGACTGCAAGTGCAACATCTATACCCTTGGAATGGCACCACAATACTTCGATGAATTAGGCCCTGCGCGCACAGATCTCTGACTTTCACTAGTCGGAGATAGTCAGAACTAGTCATACTTCGTGGGAAAATTTAGATAATAATCATTACTATTTCCAACGATTTTATTATTGCTAGTCAGACTCTAGTACAGCTCAAGGGCAACACGTAGTTATCCTTTGAAGTTAGTCTGAAAAGATTGCGAAAACTGATAATGAGCAAAAGTCGAGCGCACAGAGCAAATTCTGACTAGCGCGAGCTCCATTCTTCTCGAAACAAAGAGCTAATCGGGGTATTGTCGCTAGTCAGACCTAGTCAGAATTCTGATCTATGTTTGCGCAGGGCCTCACTTATTTAAATCCTCTGAACTAGTTCTAATGTACTTAGAATAAAACGTTCCCCTCTGAAATTCTGTCGGAGGGACGATTGCCATTACTTTTTGATGCTTCTCGGACACAGAAGAAGCCGTAGGATCAAGTTCACTCGTCTTAAAATTTTTTTTGAATCGCATGTTCTCAAGGTATCACATTCCAAAATGTAACTTATGAATGCAAAGTAATTCCTGCATAGATATTTCCAAGAAAATTTGAGAAAACTCTTATGTCTAAGACTTTGCCTAAAATGCGGAAGTTTCACTGAAGCAGAAAGCCATGAATCTTACATATTCGCAAATTTTGACATGTGAACTTGAAAAACTGATTGAAATTTGGAAGCTGACAACAACTTTTACTTCTGACCTCCATGATGACCTAATACAGAATAGCCCCAGTTGGAAGACTGGCTTGAACAATTTACATGAGGTGGAAAAGCTTTGATAAAAGGATAGTCATCACTGTTTTTCATAGGTTTGCCTGGAGGGAGTTATCTCAAAAGATTCTATTATTGCTGGTCTGTCGCGTGGCAAACGAGGTTCTGGCGATCTCATACCTTGGGCTGTATCGCAGCAATTCAATGACTCAGACTTTGGAAGCTTATCTGGCGGACGAATCGTTCGCATTGCTACACATCCTGATTTTCAAAGGGTAATTGAAAAAATAGATTTGTTTTTGATGTGCATGTGTTGAAGAAGTTTTGATTGTGAAATAATTTTGCATACATTTTGACTTTGCTGTTGACAACGTGATTTATTTCTGGCATGTGTATAGCACATTTTACAAACAAATTTGACTGTGTGTGAGAGCATTTTGTATCAGCAACATCGTCGAATTGAGCTTTTCTTCAAGGCTGCTCCGAATCTCAACTTAAATTGTGTCCGTAATGGCCACTAGTTATAAGTCCAGTTAGCTTTTTATTGAAGATGGTATAGGTTGCTGAGTAATTCTTGTTGCAGGTCTGGCCTGATTAATTCCAGTGTTAGATTTTATTCCCGTATTTACTTGCTGTGATATCAGTGTGTTTGCTAACTTGGTGTAGAAAAGTCTGCTCAAAATATGCTCACCACTCCTCCACTTTACAAGTCCGCTTGAAGAACTATCAGTGACATTGAATAAAAATTGAATAAAAGTTTGTACCTGATCTCTCATAAACCTTGCTTTCAACAAGTGCTGTTGGCAATGTTATTCCTGATTCAAGTCACAAAGAAATTGTAGCAGAATTGTACATATGTGACACTTTCAAGCCTGGAAGCGTAAAGCAGAGCACTTCTAGGCATGTTTGATCTCCTCTTAAGTTCCGCTAATCAGTGACTGTCCTAGAAGTTTCCCGTTTTTTTGTTTTTTTTTAAGTTTTATCGTTCACTATAAAGTACTACATGCTTGTACATTTGGAGAGAGAATAGAGATGTGAAATTCAGTTTGAGTTTTGTTTCTATTGACGTTCTGGGATGATGAAATGTGCAAAGCTTGTTTGCTGTTGAAATAGTAGATTTGTAAAGTAAGCAAGTTAGTTTGCTACTGATCACTATCAGCATTTGTCCTGTACTTGTGATTGACTCCACTACATTTTGTTGGCTTTTGCAGATGGGGTATGGACAACAAGCCATCCAGCAATTAGTTAACTATTATATGGGACAGATACCATATGAAGGTACTCAACTTGAAGAGGACTCTCTTAAAAAGACAGAAGTTAACATCAGTGATGGAGGTGTGTATGATTATTCAGATGCGTAGTTATTATATATTTTTATGAGGTATGCTCTCCTTAATTACAAATTCTTTCTGGTGTTGCAATCCTGTTCCTTTGGCGTGACATGATAACTTGGCCATGGTTTTTTTCATGTTTTTTCCAAATAAGTAAAAACGTTTCATCCGATTGTTGTCATTTTTCATGTGAATAGTAGGGAAAACTCTACGCATGTTTGAACCATATGCCATGCCTCCTGAAAATTTCGTTTGGCTTGCGGGTGGCAATTTCATGTCCAAAAATGGAGATTTAGGGGTTTTTCCAAATAAGTCAAAAACTATTCATCCAAATTCTTGTCATTTTTTGTGTGAATACTAGGGGGAACTCTACACATGTTTTTCATAATGTTTCAAGAACTTTTCATTACATTTTTGTGATTTGTGGTGCAAATCTTATGGCTTACGTGTTATTCTCTTCTTTGATCTGCGGGAGTCCACTAATTATGTGACTTGTTGTACTACATAATGAAATCTACTGCAAATTGATAGTGATTTTGATTTATTCTTTGATTGATTCTAGGCTTGTAGCTAGAAAACGTTTGTATGACTGTGCTGCGATACTTAAATAAAATATAGATCAGATTAGGGCTTAGGTTCTGCACTGAAATCTATCTATCTATCGAAATGAGGAAGTAGTGTTTCTTGCTGAATCCATGGTCCCTGTGCATGCTTGAAATTGGTAAAATGAAGCTAATAATTATCATAATTTTGTTAATATTGCATTTTTATTTATGCCTCATATTCTTTTCTTTCAGATATTTTGGATGAACAGTTGGCACCTCGCAAAAATCTGCCACCACTCCTATTGAAGCTCTCTGAACGTAGAGCAGAACAGTTGAATTACTTAGGTGTTTCGTATGGGCTCACTTCTGACTTGCTCAGGTAAATCTGACCATTGGTTTTTTTATGTATTTTGCAATATAAGATGCCAGGAGAAGCGATTTATCCTACGGAAATTAAAGGGGAACAACGGTTAAAGATGATAGTTTAGCAGATGATAGGGCTCATTAAACCATGGCATGTAGTTTTTATTTCATGTCAAAAGCTTATGTAGTTATGGAGATATTCAGTGTCAAAGTCTGGCAGCTACCATCTTGATTTTTGATGATGTCATCAGGGCACGTTGCTAAGTGTCACCATTTCCTTAGTAACGCACTACCAATGTTATTTTCTCAAGTGGATCTTTAACATATTAGCTAGCTCTATAAGAAAACAAAAGAGATAGTCCTTCACCATAATTCGATACTGAGTATTTTGGCAACAAAGTTTAGATAATTTGGGTAGTGCCTCAGTGACATCATGCATAATCATTGGCAGCTGCTGGACTTTTCCAAAGTTTGGGGTTGAATATCTCTAGAACTACACATGCTTTTGCCGTGAAATAAAAACTGTGCATTATGTTTTAATGAGCTCTATCATCCATTAAAATATCATTTTTGGCTGTTGATGATATGAAACGTGTTTTTCTTTTGATGGATGATTCTTAGCGGTCCGCAGGGACACATTATTTTGTTACCCATAGAGTGGACAGGGGGATGGTACTCCCTCCCCATCGGGAAAACATACTTCCACTATAGCTAAAGGAATGAAACTTGGCACACCTCTTCATAATCGTAATGGGAGGTCATGTGACAAGTTTCATGTTCAATGACCGTCTGGTGGGCAGATTATACCCCTTTTAGGTCATGAATATAGAGAAAAGGCAGTATTTATAAAAAAATTAAAAGGATTTAAAAAAAAGTAACTTAACCTTATGCAAACACCACCAAATTTGGATGTGCATTGCCAATTGGCGAGAGAAAACAATCACCCAAGACAGAAAGCGAATTTCACAATTATTTTTGGTACTTATAGGCTGGTCAGTAAATTCTCAGTCATCCACAGAGCCCTCAGGAACTGGTGGTTGCCACACCCATTTACCCCCCTTGGCAACAAAAATTAGGTTAAATGTTGTCTGAGGAAATTTTGATAACACTTGTTAAGTTTCAGAACCAATTGATATGTGGATCAGGAATTACAGTAACTTTTTTACGAGGGGGGTGGTACCTGGCTTTTAAGAGGACTTGAAATTGTCCCTAGGTTGTCTATTTCTGAGAATAGGGGAACATATTAGAGAAGCTGCAGAACTTGATATGGTAAATGAAAAATATGCTGACATAGAAGATAGATCCTTAACCCTACTAAGCCCAGGGGAGTGGGGGTCTAACAGACCCAACCCCACATATTTTCCGAAATTGTGCAAAAACGACAAAAGGAGGGAAGCTGCGCATTGGTGACTTTTCCTAAATATTATCTGGGCATATTTTGGTAAAAAAAGTTTTGACCACTGACGTCATTTGCCTGTGACGTCATCATTTTTAATTGCCAGTGGAGGAAGAATTGTTGACGTCATCAAAAAGATTTGCTGATATAAAGTCTTCTATGATTCCAAATCATGTTTTCTACTAAGATACTTCTATTAGAACCTCATTTCAAAGGTTTTAATGGCCCGTTCTTGCGTTTTTTGTCCGATATCAGCAATTTTCCAAAATGGTGAAAAATCCGACATATCGAGACAATGTCCGCAAAAAGGTGCCGACATCGACAAAATAATGACGTCTTCAGAAAACGTTTTACGTCATGATGTGCAGAACATGATGGAGAATCTGTCCGGTACAGGACCATTATGTACAAAATTACAGGGGTTGGGTCAAACAGATTCCAACCCCCACCCCCGGGTTTGCGAAGGTCCAAGGAACCCGTGCTTAATAGGGTTAATAGATATGACGTAAGAATGCAGCAAGCATGAAGAAAATTATGACACTTGGACAGTGCTATTAGTGGCTATGTATGATGCGGAAGCTTACAATACATAGATAGGCAGTATGGTTCTCATAATGCGAATCTAATTGAAAGCATGAAAGCAAATGGGGAGATAAAAATTGTGCCCCTAAAGTTTTTTCAAGGTTAATCAAAATTGATGTATGCTGAAGGGGGGAGGGTGGGTTGAAGCACCAGTGCCCTCTATGTCTGTGTTACAAATAACTTCTATGGCTGATAGACAAGATGTTATCGAAGTGAGTGACTTCTTCATTATTATAATGGCATTATTCTCCGTAATTGTGTTCACTATCTGATAAAGTCACAAAACATATCTTCTTTCTTTCAGGTTCTGGAAACGTGCCTCTTTTGTACCGATTTATGTTAGACAAGTTGCTGTAAGTTACGTTTTGTATTCTACTGTATTGTATAATAAGAGATCTCTCATCTATCTACCTTATCGGATAAAACAATGTCGAACAAAATTTTCGTCGGACAAAATTTTCGTCACCTCCGGAAAATTTCGTCACTTTTGTCTGACAAATAATTTTGTCCGACGAATAATTGAGTCCAATTTTAATTTTCTTTATTATGGACTTCTCTGAGCAAAATATGTTAATACGTATAAAATATATAACACTTCTATTTGGTTGTATTTGGGTGTTTTGCGTCATTATCAGAGATATTCATCGGGAATTTCATTCAACTTTCGGTGCGAAGAATAATGGTCCCTTCATGTTTTGGGGGTGAAATGATTTTGTTGGCAAAAACTTTTGGTCCTCAGAAAGTAACTTATTTTTGAATAGTTGATGAAGACGTACTTTATAATCGGAGAAACAAATTTTAGGTAGGTAAATTTGAAATTTTGTTTTGGACAAAATTTTTCGTCGGACAAAAATATTTGTTGGACAAAAATTTCGTCAGACAAAATTTTCGTCACCTTCGAAAAAATTCGTCACTTTTGTCCGATATTGTTTTGTCCGATAAGGTATTTCCGTTTCGTTTGGTCGTCTGCGAAATATCATAGAACGCTGATGAACTATGATATTTCCACGACATGCTGCCTGTATGCAACTCTGTACCGTTTTTCGTTTACCGTTCCACTGGCGTTGTCCAAAATGTTCTATGAGACTATTGATCGCTAAAGAGGTTTAAGATGTGATATAGTTTTCTTGAGAATATGTGATATTGACTGGACATATTCACAGACCCACCACTAGTTCAGCTTGTGCTTTGTCTGTTTGATGTAAAATTGTAAATTATAAGGCATGTTGTTGCTATTGTCATATGATAAAGGGATTGGACCTTCCTGGCAAATGTGGCTCTCTTTCTTTCATTGCAAGTAGTTGCCTACCGTAAACTGTAAGTGGGCTTATTTTGGTGAACAAGATTATAATTTTTCAGTTTGGCGTGAAGTGAAACGGATCACCCTCAGTTTTTCAGTCGCTGTGAATATTTTCCTTATTTATAGAATGAAGTGACTGGGGAGCATTCATGTATTATGTTGCGCATCTTACATGAATCGGAAGAACATGATTGGTTGCATGCATATTGGCAAGGTGTGTCTACAGAACGAATATTTTATGTTACTGATCAACAGTTACTGTATTCATGAATTTGTGTCCAAGAAAACTCTATTATGTCAGTTTGTCAGCCTGTGTAATTCATCAGTGTCTTGTAGCTTTTGTTAAGTATGGGTCTAGACATGTCTAAAGGCATCCATAGTCCTACCAACATGTGCGCTGTTTGTTAAGACAGGACTTATGGGTGTGCAAATTTGGTTTGATCTTATATAGTGATTTGAAGAAGTTGTAGACACTAAGTTTTGTGATGAGGGGTGCTATGCTGAATTATATAAGTATGATGGTACTCGTTGCCATGTCGTCTTTTCACATTGAGTTGTTAAAAATAGACACCGTTTTCAGCGGAAGGATAAATGGATGTTGAATCTGTGCTATATTGAATCTGATGAAAAGCTTTATGAGGCTGCAATGCTGTTCTCTCATTGGCTAGAAGCGAAAATCGGATTTCTACTGACTTCAGTCACAAAAGCATCACACAGGCATGTAGTATTGACATTGTCAATAGAAACCGCCTTTCCTAAACAAGTTCCGAGTAGCCATTAATTAAGCCATTAATTACTTCACTTGTAGATTTCGGGATAGGTTGAAGAATTTTTGTTGCCTGTGGTTCACCCACTGATACCTTAATATTTTTAGAGGAACTTAATGCCGAGGTAGAAAATAGTGATGATGAAAGTGAACAGTGATATAGTGCATTGAATAAAGTCACTCAGCGCAGTTTAGTTTTTCTATTACTTGCCTGGTCTTTAAATAAGCCGCGTTCTATTAAGCCGCATCATTAATTAAGCCGCATTTTAGAAGGTGCGGCATAATTAAGTGCGCGGCTTAATTTGACGTAATAAGGTAGGCTGCACGACAAAGGCACTGACACTAGCAAAGTAAAGACAGTACATTGTAGTGTGAAGCAAGCTCTCTGGCACAGCTGGGTTTTTGAAGAAAATGATTTTATTTAGTATGGGATATTTGCGACCCGTTTCTGTAAATTTTTGCCATTTGTGATGTGAAATGTTAGCTAGCAAAAGTTACGGTGTGAACCATTTTTCTTATCTTTGTAGGAAATATGCGCGTTGACTTCTCATGATCATTTGTTGAAAAACATGTTCATTTTTAGAGTGGAGCATCAGAATCCATGGTTGTTATATTAGTTATTGTTATTAGATGCCATCTCAGGTGTGCCTAGCTTCGATCTGCTGATTGTACATTTGGTTTAACTCGAATATCTATGTACAATAGGTGTGTAGAAGCTTCCTAATTCTGCAATTTGTTCTATGTATTTTAGATTTCCAGCGCCGATTGATTTCACTGCTCTCTTTCCAGTTCAGGACGTTCCAGACGTCCCTTGCTCTTAGTCTTCTTCAAACGAAGGCTTTTCAGGTGGAAAATAATAGTTGTAAGTATAGCCAGCTTGATTGTGTACTACGCACACTTTGATACTAACACACTTCCCCAAGAAATAGTTTGGGGTCATAATTGGTCCTGCTTTTTAGCCTATTCCAAATCATTCTGTGGTTCACTTCTTAAGTTCAACTTCAAGATGTCTGTAGTGTATTGTTTCGTTAAGAATGCATATATTCTAAGTGTCTGTGAACTGGTTCTTGATATTTACTGTGTACATCTCGATGTTTATTATTTTACTGTTCCTCTGATTCTCGATTTTGCTCATCAGTGATGCCTTAGCACCTCTTCTAAGGTTAATGACTTTCCTTAGCAACTCAACATTTCAAAGGTTTTGTGTAAACGTTAAAGGAAAACTCCGACCCAAGACTAAGTGACCCTAGGTCGAATAAAATAGCGATTCTATGACCAATGCTGAGTTCTATCTCCTATAACACACACTCATCTGAACGAAATCTGGAAGATTATCATTTCACTCTCAACCACCCAGCCTGACCTTCGGCAGCCATTACCTGCTTCTTCTCGCTGTTTCTCGCCACAGTTCAAACTGCCATCATGGACGCGAATGAGAAATTCAATGCATCTTTTGTGCTTAATATCAATAGATTACCTGGTTGTCATGAAAGCGCGTGAACCGCATAACGGCAATCTCAGCTGCTCATCATGCAGCTAAGTGCACGGTAGCCGGTGGGCGTCTTGT
>JAOBRC010666230.1:0-10621 GCA_027575255.1 Scolionema suvaense | reverse complement strand
TCTGTTCACCGACGATCAGCAACTCGTGCCTCAGTGCTGAAAAGTTCTCCTGTTTTTCCTCGTGAGTTTGAATCGAGTGAAAGGAAAATAAAGCTTGGATGCCAGGCTACCGTTACCTTACAAGTGAAGTAATGCCCTACAAAATCCCCCCCACCCTTCCGCCGCCGGGCATGCTAACTACAGAGAGGCAATCATGATAACACTGAAGAATTTTATCACAAACTACCTCCTGAGTGGGAGACGTAAATCGTATACACAGACACGAAAATGAAACAGGAGGGGGAATAACCTAGCGGAAACTGAAATTCTTGTTCTCATAATACTACCCTGGGACCATCGGCTCTCTCTACGCATAGTCACCCTCTTCCCTCCGAACGTTTATTGATTCACTAGCCTTGCGTCCTGCTTTGATCGGTTCGGTTCAACGAGCGTGTCACTATTTACTATTTGACTCTTTCAGGCTGGTCATTAATGGTACCGGCTGTAATTGATCTGTCGTAATTGCTTGATGTCGCTTGTTGAAGTCTGACTTGCCGGCTTCCGAAAAGACACTAGTTGCTATGGCGGCTCTCGGCCACGTCGCTGCTTATTTAATTTACATTTTTTTTATGAAATCGATTGACTTGTAAAAAGAATTTTATCTTTATTCTTTTTTCTAAAACAAAAGTAAAATAAAGTAAATCGCCAATCTCAAACAAAAATATGTTTTTGTTAAGTATGCGTTTCATTTTCTTTTCTCCATTTAAAACTTCATGTGGCGGCTGTCGGCCACCATACTCAGGTATCTCATATTGATATTGTAGCATGCACATCGGTTTGCATAGTTTTGGTTGTTAAGTTGTGGAGAATGCAAAACGGCCTGAGACTTGAAACTTCATGAAGTCATCGATGATCTACTTTCTGTTAATTATTGAATATTTGAAAATGAGTTTCCTTGAAAAAAAAATGGAAAAGAACCTGTAGAGGAATTATTTTTCCATTCAGATGTGTTCTTTTTTCATACTTATACGGTAGCACATTGCATTCATATTAATCATGTGGAAACTTGTTTCAGGCTACGGAAAAGTACTTGTTTGTGGCAACAAAGAAACCTGACTGTTCCATTAGAATTTATGACAAGGAGGTTGGTATATTGTTACTCTGGTGTGAACTCATAATGGTCCCTATACTTTGTCATTAGTGAGGTTGTGAAATGCAGAACAATTGAATGCTTTTGCCATGCTGTTTTTAAGTTCGTCCAGGTGGTATCTCACGGAGATCGAAAATTAGTGTCTTTAGTTTTTGCTCTGGATTGAGTTCAAAAACAAAACAAAACAAGATTTCGAAAGATTTGTTGCTTGAAATAATGAGCTAGACTGGGTCATTGATTTTGTTGCAACCACTTTCCATCTGCAACGCAATCGTTAACCATTCGAATGACAGCTGAGAAATAGCTCTCAGGTTGTTGCATATTTTATATAGCAAGCAGCGTGACAGAATTGGTTTGTGCTAAGAGTAGGGCAACATAGGGCACTTCAGCCTGCTACAGATTTCAGGAGAAGGAGAAATGCAGGGTTTGGACTTATTTATAGTCAAGTCCAAATTAAGTTAGTATATCACTTGTAAATGTGTCTTTAAAGGACTTAGTATTTTGTAATATGTTAATATCTGCAGGGACTAAACTGGCACTTAGTTAATGTGTTGTTCTGTACTACCCTTTATGAATTTTTGTCTGAGAAGATAAAAAAATGCGGGGATAGTGCTACTATTACCTTTGACCAAAATCTTCAAGTGCAAAGCATATTGGAAAATATTCCTGCTGAATATTTCACAAAAACTGTGCAAAATATACACGCAGAAGCAGACTCTTGCTGTGTTTCTTATCCCAAAGCAATACTGACTGGTTGCAAAGGTTTAATTGCTGTCTATGATCTCCTTTCCCTTCCAGCAAAACATGAAACTTTTGAAATCGATCAAAAGCAACCAACCGGTGCAAGCATTTGAGGTGTGTTCATGCTTTTGTAGTTGCTTTTGGCCCTGTATGTTTTGTTTTCTCCTTAAAGTACACAGATTGGATTATTGCACATATATTGCAACTGGGAACGTTGTAACAATGAACTGTTGTTGTCTTGTCGGATGTTTCAACATGGTTAAATCTACTTACTCAGATCATTTAGTTTTAGCAGTTTTGCTAGAAAGTGATCATGTGTAGGACACATTGGTTATACATGTCAGGGCGATGATAAACGGCACACAGCTTAAATCTTAAATCAGATCTTACTGTTGTTTATAAAGCACTATTCATTTAGAATGACTGAAGTCAATAGTGACCTAATTTCAGGAGAATTATGATCCCCACACTTTTCAGGGAAGTTATGTTCTCTCTCTCCACGCGCACAAAAAATTAAGAGTGAGACATTGAAGACGAGAGTAGTCACTTGCCTTTCTGTTCAAAACCTGACTCAGTTTCCTAATAGGCATGAAAGTACTCCTTATCAAAAGGCACAAAAATTTGTTTGGCTACCTTTCATTTTCGTATTGATCCAGCTCTTAGAGATGTTCCCATGTCTGATTTTCATAGCGTCCTCCCTCCCCCCCCCCCTCTTTCTGTGGGGGGAAGAAGGGGTGAAAATTTTTCAAATTGGTGGAAAGAGGGGGTAGGAAAAATTTTGTTTTTTAGGGGGGTTGCCAGGAAAGGGCAAGGTAAGATGTTTCAGGGGGTGTTGACTGATTTTGGAAATCGAGTTCAACCTAGTCCACATCACGTCACATCAACTATCCCTCCATATGTGCAGTATTAACATACTGGCTGGTAATTTTATAGTTGAGGAACCACAACAAACATACAGTGATATTAGGAAGACTCGTTTAGTCACAGTTGCCTTGACATATGACCCAAAAATTGATACACACCAGGTGAAAAGTGCGCGATAATAGTGAAAACCCTAATTTTCCCAGGGGGTTTGGAAACATGGCCGTTTCTGAGGGGGGAGGTCTGAAAAGGAGGGGGGATTGACAAATTTTGAATTTTCTGGGGGGGGGGGTTGCCAGGAAAAGGGTGGAGAATGATTTTCTGGGGAGGTTGACACCATGGAGGACGCTATGATTATGAAGTGTGTCTTCAGCTTTTGTGCTGGTTGTGTCTGGACTTCTGACTTATGATGACGTCTGTCTGTCTGTCTGTCTGTCTGACGGTTCGTCACCAACACTTTTTTCCGGACAAGCGCTCAATAGATTTCTCTGAAATAATGAAGACAGAGCGATGAAGCCAAATTTGTCAAAAAAATGTTTCAGGAAATATCAGGAAGAGGCCATATTTAGAGTTTTTTTCCAATGTTTTATAATGTACTCAACATTTCGTTTTTGTCATTTTTGGTGTGAACCTGGAAAGTAAACATAGTATCATCATATAAATCATGTTTGATTTAGAAAAACTTGTGCGACTTGAGCGTGGACGTTTATGTCTAAAAATGGCCTTTTTTGATTGAAATTTTGGTTAAGTTTTGGATCATATGTCATATCGCAGGAAGTATCTTGTTTAGTATGGGTATTTTTCAGCCAAAAAAGAGCATTTTGATAAGGGGTTGTGCATAAATGACATTCCCTTAAATTTCATAAAGTTTGAACCCCTCTCCCCGACTTCATGCATCTTAGTTGCAACTCCCCCTTCCCTCTTGTGATGCCACCTTTCACCAACCCTCCACTACTGTGCACTGCCCCCTACAAAGCACTCATGCGCGCTCGCAAAAAAAAACAGATGTGAAATAGACTATTACTTCTGCAAGTGGAGCACCTCTTTAGAAAAGTCTCTTGTGTTTGAGGTTTGGACCTCATACTGCCAAAGTAAAATAGAAGAAAAATAAGTGGAGCAGCCATAGTGCGAACATACCCCCTCCCTTTTCTTCAGGGGGGATAGAGTTTTGGAAAAATGTCCATAAGGGAGGCATCAGAAATTTTTTGTAAAAGGGGAGGATGGCCAAAAGGGGGGTGGGATGCTGTAAAAGGGGGGGAGGAATTCAAGCATATATTCGTCTGTGAAGTATTAAGGTCATAGATCTAAAACATTTGTAGCTGTTTTCATGAACATGGTTCTAAAATCACTTAATCGCAGTTTAGTCTCTATTGAAACAGAATGAGACCCTTCTGCACCCAAGCGAAAATGCGAACTTTTCACGGAGCCGGAAAACACCACGAAAAGGGGTGGGGGGATAGGAGAAGTTTTAAAGGGGGTGATGGCAGAAGGGGGGCTTATTCATTAAGTGGAGGCATAGGACCCCTGTGTACACTATGCAGTGAAGTCGGCCAATTCTACGGCACACAAGAATGGAGGATATGATAGTATAGAAGATTACAAAAAAGATTCATGGGAGGGATGTCTTCCTGAGATTCCAACCCTCTCCCCCTCCCTCCCCAGCGCTGCCGTATCAGATTGGTCAGTGCCCCCTTCCCTCCCCCCTCTTTACCTGGATGTCATTTACGTATGACCTGCAGTGTTCGGTATGAACATAAGGACCCATGTACTGTTTAACACAATGATCCATTTAGGTTTGCGGGGATACTTTAATTCTGCTTTATGTTCTACTTGGTCTGTTTTTTGTTTGTTTGTTGTTTTATTGGTTTTTGTGTTGTTCGTGGCATTTTAAGGCCTCTTTTTCTTGCTGGTGCTAAACTTTGACATACGTCTCTATTTTTTAGATTGTTCAAGTGGGCACTCGATTAATGCTTTATGCTGGATGTGTAGGAGGAGTTGTTAAAGGCTTTGAATTTGAAGTGAGATAGACCTTTCTTGGACATTTAAGAGCGCATAATGAAATGTTCTTTCTGTCAACTTTGCCGAAATAAGCCTACAGCTGTCATTGTGGGCATCCCTTCAATGGCTAATTATGTCTTTTCACTGCATATGTATTAAGAGAATATACTTGGGAAATGGTTTATGCACATTTCCTGTTCACTTCAATTCCGTTTATGATTGTGTATGTGTGGGCTCTTGGGTGCACTGAAGTCTTTATAAATCTAAGCTAGTCTTGCTATGTGATGACAGTGTGTGGGCTTATGCAGATCTTGGAATTCGATATTGTTTAGGGTAAAGTTTTGAATTTTGTAGGTCCGTGGCTCTAATGGAGAAAATATGGGACCCTTCTTAGTGTGGAGTGAGATTACTTGTAGCTAATAAAATCACAACGCTTAGGCCACGGAAAGTTGAAGTTTCGGTATGCATAAGATGGTTCTTTTGGTAATGCGGACGGCAATTTATTTGTCTTTAAATACAAGATGTGTGCGGTAATTTATTTTTTATGTTTGCCGTGTATCGGAGTGCATACAAATCCAATTTTAGGTCTCTGGAGTCTCGCTTTATGTCTCTTTTGGTGGTCACTGTCTATTCATCGGGATTTAGTACACAAAACTGACCGTTCGATTTTGCGTAAACACAGCGAGAGAAACAGGACAAACGAGGGCAAGAGAAGTTGGTTGCTTGTTACGCACAGTTTAGGAAAATTATGAAAATAAATCGCTGACTTTGACTGCCGGCTGCAGAATTACAACAAATGCATTTCCAAAAAGTTGACGCGCGCGTCTATGGATACCGAAGTTGCAACTTTCCATGGCCTTAACAATGATCAGTATGACATCATTAAAAAGCTAAATGGTGCTGGGCTTTTTGTGACAGGATATCTCAAAAACCACATAAGCATTCATGATGAAATAAAAAGTAAACGTCATGTTTTACTATGGTCTGCTATCGATTATAATTTCGTTTTTGGCCTTTGTTCTCCTTGTATGAAATTCGTGATAACAAGTGCTGCTTGAACCTTCGGTGAACACATGAAACATTTGCTGATGAGCACTGTCCTTCTTTTCGAAAGTATTAATTCTCTTCCCGTATTAATTCAGTGTTATGAGTTTATTCTCGTGTTTCAATTCTTGTCCTCTCAAAAGCATAATCTTTACTTACTGTAGTTTTGGCTTCATTTTGGAGTCATTTGGATTGTGGACCAGCATTACAGAACCTTTATGCTGTGATTATATGTTCTTGTTTCATTGGCAGACGTGGAATGCGGAGCAGAAGTTCAATTTCCGAGTGGGAGAGGTGCTGTCCATGTATTACGGTCACGGCATTTTATTTGTTGGTCTCATCAATGGTACTATTCAGAGGATTATGCCTGATGTAAGAACTGAGTAATTTTTGACATCTGTTTTTGTTCCTCTTCATTGATTGGAGACTGGCTTGAACCCTAATCTAACAAGAAGCCTTTCGGCATGAAGATTTGTGCTTTTGATCCTGCGTTCTACCCTCGTCTTATCCGAAGCAACAACATTTGCAGCTTCATGCCAGTGATTCATAGTTAACCTAAAATCAGCTGCTTCCATTCTCTGCATAGGGGGTTGCTCGCCTAATCCCTCTACACCGTTACGAGCCAGAAGCTCCAGTATAGAGGAACGGAAAATCTGATTTCAGGTTATTCATAGTGGGCACTGGGGGTCCCCCATGTGCAAATTATCTCCACTGCTCCAATAAGTTGTAACTCATGTGGCTCAGGTATTGAAACGTTCTCCTCATTCTCTGTTTTTGCTCATAAGTTCGATTAATTGTGCTGGAGGAAAACAAAGCTCGGAGATCAAGTTTACCTGTATCTATCAGTAAAGCAATTTCAATACAGCAGTTAGGATCATGGCCGTAACACGCAGATTGCAGGTATCACTACCAGTGGATGTTAACAAATGCGTTTAGTGGCAGCACTTGCCTTCATTAGGTTGCCTGATGTTACCATGTGCTTTTCTTACTTCACGGGCGCCTGTGGCAAATTCACAAAATTTTGTTCCGCCTGGCGCTGGAGCCGGTTTCAAAGATTCGTTGCGCAAGCGCACGAATCAATGAGGCCAATGAATTTAGACCCCTGTTTCTGCTGCTATACTCTGCCACAAAGATCACGTTTGAGATTTCTGCGTGAAGTTGGCACTTGTACTTGCTGTGACATTATCCTCAAGTGACCATACGTTTTTGGGAATTAGGGTGATTTTCAGTAGATTTTAGGGGATTGATCAACAAATTTTCGAAAGCATCTGAACCACACCATCTGGATGGTTGAAAATATCACCAAATTTTCTCACTCGCTTATACTGATTTAGGTTATATTTCCTAGTTTGCACGAGAATCTTTACCCTGCTGGGGAGCTTTACCCTGATCATCGGCTAGACACCCCCCCCCCCCTCGCCCATCCCCTGCATCCCAAATATGTTCAAGAAGTAACCTTTCACGTGCCTTTGTAGGTGCTAGCTTGCAGCGAGAGGTTTTACTGGGATAGGGTCAGTGTTTCAACGGTTGTAAAGTAGCCATGTTGTCTTGCAATTGTTATTTGTCTCTAATTCGTATTGAACTGTGGTTCCGTTCAAGAGAGGAGCTAGGAGGAAAGTTCTGCAATACATACAGAACATGAATTAGCATTGACCAACATCCACTATAATTCATGTTATTGTTTTCAATTCCGGCACTAATGCAGAAATCGTCATTGCTGACTCTCCCACTTATGTCCCTTTGAAAAATGAAACCAACTCCACCAATCACCCCGTCCCCTCCCAACCACCACCACAACAGCCCACTATAGAGGAGAGGGTAGAAACTAAGATCTATTGTAATTTTTGCTGCACTGTAGTATTAATTTTTGTACTATTCTGAAATCTTCTGTAAAGTGTATAGTAGGTAGTACGTTCCCCTGCTTGGATCTAATTTTCTCTATGCTCTGTTGATTCGTACTGTGCTGTATTCTATTGTGCTGAGCTGTTTGATCTTCCCTTGGTTTCCTTTTTTCCAGCTCATGAAATCTTCTCTTTTCCATGCATCTCCCTTTTGCTATTGAGTTTTCACTCCTTTTGATTTTCTAGATCAATCAGAAAAGCGATCAACTTGATAGAATGGGCAAAAAACGTCGAGGCGTGACATGCATTACAACTTCATCAAAAGATCGCATAGACCAGGTGTTTTATGGGACAAGACATGGCACCATCTATGCTTGTAGTTTGGTGGGTACTTCCGATCTTGCAACCTGCAGTTTTGGACCCAAACATGTTAAGATTTACTGAATTGGTGTTTCTTTGATTGTCAAAAATTATGAGACTGCTGACTGTCATCTTTCTCTTATGATTTATTGCAACAGGACTGGATTTGTGCTGTTTGTTAGTACCCTGTTACTTTCTAAGGTGGATCAGCATGACAAAATGGTAGGAAACATTGGGTTTAGATGCTGATGTTAAGAACATGTGTTATAGCCTGTCATCATGTTGTGTCATTAATCTGACCCCAGGTTCTGGCAAATGTTTGATCGATATCCTGTGTAGACGTTTTCACTAGAAGAATAACTGGAGCTTTCTCTTGTTTTCAGAATGGTACATTAATTGGTTGCATCCATCAGTATTCCAAGAACAGTGCAATTCTTGCTCTTAAGGTGAGATTTATGAAATGATTACAATTCTCCTTTTATTACAAGCATTTTGGGTTTTGGGTTTTCAATTTTGCTGTGACTCAGTTTTCTACTGCGTCGACAATGACTGATATGCGACTTCCTTTGATTTTCTGCATAATTTGTGTTCAAATAGCTTGTGTTCATCTTTCCTATCAGCCATGGATGCCATTCTTGATAGTTCCTCGTCCCAGAGATATGTATCTGATCATTAATTGTGGCAGCCTTCGGTTTTTAATCAATTTCATTTCACTGCGCCGCATGATCAGATTACTAGAAGATAAATCCTCCTCCACCTCCAGTACTAAAATTACGTTTACGTTTGTATTCCAAATGCACAAAGCAGTTAGCATAGATGAATCTATCTTGTAGAGACACCTTACACCTTATAAAGGTACACAATTGGAGGTGCACTTTTGATTTTTCATTAAGCAGTCCAGAAGATTTAGATTAGCTTTGTTTAGTAATAAGAAATATGAGTCAGTGGGTTTGGATACACTTTTTCCTGCATTTATGTGGCACTCTACAGATTCTGCTTGTTGATTTCAGGTTCTTGATGGCTATTTGTACTCAGTCTCCCTGGATGGAATCTTGAAAGTTCATGAATGCTTAGTAAGTTGAACTGTTGCATGATTCTTCTTTTGATGTCTTCTTATATGTGTGACGTATACTGGAGCGCATGTGTGATTTTCAATATTAATAAACGACTGTTTTTGGGGGTTTTTTTTGTTTTGAGAAGTCATTTGGTGTTCAAACTGGCTGCAATCTTTGTATAAGCCATGGATTGCGCAATACCAGATCGATGTAGCAACAGTGTGGGAAGATTGCAAACTCTGAACCAGCTTACAATAAGCCAAAGTCAGTGAATGTATACCGGCAATGGTTCTATTGCTGTTTTTTGTGCTGTTGTCGGTTAAACATTCGGACAGCATGAGAAAAATGTTCTGCCATGTTCCAATACTGAGAGAAAGCCTCCGCTCTTCGTGTCAAAGTAGACCCTGCTGTTTCACTGTGGCGCTGGACGCAAAGAATGCTGATGATTTTTCTCGTGTTAGTATATTTTTTTTTCAGTTTATGCATAATTCAGGGTATGAATTCAATGAGAGATTTGTTGTGCTTTCTTCTGTGAAAATAAGCTGGGCGTCACTTCTTTCTTGTATTACTCTTCATGCTTGTTTGATTCATTGTAGAGCTTCATTGAGAAGAAATCATCACGATTCTTTCACAAGAGTCTTCCGGAGAATGTAGCTCTCACTATGACCGATAGTCATTTATACTTTGCTGTGGACAAGCTGTACAGCGTACATTTACAGGTGCAATATGTTATGCTTATCTACACGTTTTGTCTGTAAGAACGTAATTTTTTAAGAACAGAAGGCTTAGAAAACACCAAAATCGTAATAAAGTTCAGATCATCGAGGCAAAACACGGAGGCTTGCTTTTAAAATGAGCCTCTTTATATAGATACCTGTACTCTGCAACATCGTTGAGGCAAAATTCAATGTTATATAAGGCATACATTGAAGGTCGAAAGGAATTTTAGCCTGTTCGTATTCCCATCCACAGGTTTCAGTCAAGACGACTGGCTGCATTTTTATGTCAGTGAGTGGCTATCACAGGAATGAGAAGCAGATATGTTTTAAATTTGTAACAAGACCTGTTGAGGACAGGACCCGATAAAATCGTTGAAACTAGACATTTTACGTTATTTATGCAAAGTAACAGTACTGCTACTAGGACTATAAATCTAAAGTACTTCGGCCATGGATACCACCAAAAGAAAGATACCTTCGTCTTGATACCCAATTCTTGTTCCACAGAAATTCAGATCGTGTTCAAACCCTTAAAATATTGTATGCAGATTGAGTTGCAGAAGTATGCAAACTGTGAGTGTTTTGTGTTTGAATAGAACTCATTTTGCTCGAAATATTAACATTTATTTTCAGACGCCTATCGGATGCTGTCCCTTCGAAATTGCAACGCCATGTACTCTTAAATCCAGCCTGTCCCCGTTCAGATCGGTAAACTAGCTGTTTTCTGAAGTTATGTGAACCTAGCCCAGTGGTTTTAGGTCACTCTAGGTGGAGCTTTTAAGTCTGTTTAATTGATACCTGTGTGCTGTGGCTCTCGTGAAGGATGTTACTACATTACTCTCAACTATCTAGTTGTAGGGGGGTCTAATTGCT
>JAOBRC010666008.1:0-10621 GCA_027575255.1 Scolionema suvaense | reverse complement strand
TCAGTTCGAGGTGCTCCATTTTGAAGTGACTCTGTGTCAGTAGCTGATGTACTACGTTGAACTTGTAGACCATTTTCATGCTGAATGTCTTCCCGGCTTCCACAATCACAAAGTTTTTCACGATTTACAGCTTGAGTGTCTGCATGATCCTCTTCTTCGAACAAATCTGTATTACCTGACCCTTCTTCATGTGCCGCTTGTCTTATTGACTTCAGAATGATTAGAGCTGACTTCAATATGTTCAGAGCTGACTTCAATATGTTCATGGACTAATCGGCTCGGATGAGCTCGCACATATATGGACCCATGTTTTACTAATATTGTCTGATCATCTTGCCCGATTACAACTCCTGGTCCTTTCCACGCCGGCGTATTTTCCCTTTTGTAAAACACCCGATCACCGTTGTTATACAGACATGCCAGACTTCCGGAATGTTCCGGAATTCCGGAATTCGCAGAATAATTGTAAAATTTTCCGGAAGAGCTGCGTCTATGTTTTCTTTGATATAAAGGTGTCTATCTCACAGGCAGTGAAGTAATGCATAAACGAATGCAAGTATTGCATAGGATGTTCATTAGATGCTTGTATTTAGAATAATGTAACCTTTTGGAAGCACTTGCCAGTTGCAAACTAGAGTTGAAATCAATCTTCAATTTTTTTATTGATTGAGTTCAAATCATCTGGAGACCTGGACGATGCTGGTTCGTTTTAGTTCGGAGGTTTAATCATTCAGAATTTTGCAAAATATAGGAAAAAACAAGGCAAGAGCAAAGCACTCTGTAGCTATGTTGAACATACATAAACTTGGGCAAGAAATGGTACTTTGTAGTGTCTTTTTAAAAACGTATGGCTGAGATAAATAAAAAAATGGAATTTGATTATGTGAAAGGGCACACTGAAAAGAGGCACTTAGTCTTTAGGAAATGTTTATAAGCTTCTTACTTTAGAACTATGCTCCTTGAAGTGTATGTTTCAAAAAGCCATTGCTGAGACATAAAATTGCATGTATCTGAAAAAATCCCATTAACATGTGCATTGATATTCCCTGAAAGTGACATTCTTATCTTTACTACTGATTCATTCAAACTGCTAGTAAGTTCTCATGATTGATTGTTTTGCATGGATTTCAAATTGAAATATCTCTGATGCAGGCAAAGTTTTTGCAACTATGTAATACACAGTCGTATCATCTTGCTGCGATTGATGTTGAGACATATGTTTCCCTATCAGACAACCTTGAAAGTATAAAAATACTCGGACTTCTTTCTGTATCACCTGCTGAAGTAAGGAGCTTAATCAATTGTGTCTCATTTATTTTTATGTGCATTCAGCCTTTTACTTGATCCTCTCCACACTTTCTTTTTCTCTTAATCAATCTATGATTCGCATTGTAACTTTATGGCTCGAAGTGCATCTTCACTGCTAATACTAACTTGAAAGGATTTTGAACACAGTAGCTGGGACAGCACGGCCAACACTTGCTGGTGGCTTGTGTTGGTTATGAATAAAGGGAACAACGTTAGTATGCTGGCCAACCTGAGGTATTTCATTTTCCGGAACACAGCTCTTAGGGTGCTGGCATGTCTGGTTATAAATACTTGTCGTGAAGTTTCTAGTTTTCTGTCTCAAGGCTCTCCTTATTCTTTCATCCGATTCTGCTGCTACAAATGCTTTCCTTGCAGAGCGTAGAGCTTTCAATTTGTCACACAATATTTCAGATTCTGTCTCTGAGCTTAGAGCTGGAAGTTTATCATGGAGAACTGACGGGTATCCTGGATTCTTTCCAAACACCAACTGACATGGAGAATAGCCATATACATTTGCAAGCGAATTTTTGGCCGATACTGCCCACACAATCGCATCTTCCAGCTTACATTTCGTATCTTCCATCACTTTAAATATCATACGCCCCAGAATTGCATTGTGTCTCTCATTGATTCCATTACTCCATGGCGATTCTGCTGCTGTTGATAAGATACGAGTGTTTAGTTTCTCACCCATCGCTCTGAATGCATCACTTGAGAATTCACCCCCATTGTCAGTTAGAATTTTCATTGGGGAACCAAAGAGTGCAATCCAATGCTTTAAGACAGCTGAAATGATAACTTCCGTTTTCTATGAAGGCAGTGCACAGGCTTGTGAATATCTCGTAGCATGGTCAATAATATGAAAACTAGCCGACCATTCACATCTTTCAAATCCATGGCTACAGACTCGTTGAACTGCTTGGCAAGAGGAACACAAACAATTGGTTTCGGTAGAGGTTTCTTGTATTGTATGCAGATGTTACATTAATCTTGAATTGACTGAATCATCCTGACAAATTCTTGATCTCTGATGCCTGCGTCCCTCACTAATTTGGCCAGCTTGCTTCCATGTGCATGGCTGAATTATCTGTGAATCTTCATACGCATTTTCCCTTTTTCATCTAAACTTGCATGGCCTATCTTTTCTGAGTTTGCTAAGAATACCTTGATTGGCTTATCATCAATACTTTGAGCTATTCTTGTTGTTTTGTTGAGAGGAATAACATAATGGCCAGATGATGTGAATTTGAGATCTATTGTGTTGCCAAGCATAATTACTTTATCATTTTCGAAATCCATTTTAGTTGCCAACTGCTTCATGGCAGGCTTACTCAATAGCAATGGAATATCATTTCCAATAACATCGCTGTCCAACATAATGCGTTTGTCTCCTATAGTTATGGGTATCACAGCTGTCGTCATGGAAAGATGCACGCTATTGTCACCAAACCAGAACTTCTTTTGGCTGCCTTTATACTTAATTCTGTTTTGTTCTTCTGGATCAAGACTCTGAATAAAACAGTGAAGCCATTTGTCTGAGCACACAGTTCGACTGCATCCACTATCCAGAACAGCACATCCTATCGTTTCACCCAATAATTGGCTGTTTGTATGTTCACTAAGGCCTTTTGCAAACAAGGTTACATGTACTTCTTCCTCATAATAACTATCATTGTTCTGCCTTTCTTCTATCTGATTTGGACACTCTTTTGCCCAATGATACACTGACTTACAAATTAAACATTTTGTTGTCTCTCCTAAGGCATCTGCCGGGTTTGTTTTTCTCACATTGAAGTTCTGACTCCTCCAATTTTTCTGTTCTGCACCTCTGCCTCTACCTCGACTTCCTCGGTTACCTCGTTGTCTGCCTCTTCTACCTTGCTCCCGTTCGTAGAGAACGTCTTCTGGTTCTTCTTTAACTTTACAGTCTGGTTTCATAACCATGATGTCTTCAAGTTTTCTCAACTGTGTTACCATGTCTTTGTATTTCATTGTTGTTATGGTAGCTCTTACCAGCTCAAGTTTTGACTGAGACAGATTTGCACTTTTCAGAACTCTGTAAGCAAGAACTGGGTCTGGCATTTCGATCTTGTATATTTTGACTTTATTGTATAGCCGCTCAAAGTCACTCAGGAATTCATCAATGGACATTTCGGCTGGGCGGGAGTATGTTTCAAATTCCTCATAGGCTGCATAAATTTGCTGATTCTCATCTTTAAGAAACAGGCTATCCAGTTTCGTGATCAGCTTTGCTAATCCATCTTCAGCATTCAGCTCATCAATTTCCATCTCAAGAACTGCAGCTTTTGCTCTGCCTTCAAGGGTTAGCGCCGCGGCAGGTCCCTGCTCCTTCTTGTCTACTTTTGAGCATATTGCCTATAGCTTGAGTTCTTTAACCCAGCTTTCATATGAAGTCTCAGCCGAAAATTTAGGCGGATTTTTGAAGGTAGCCATTTCGCAGATAGCGGTAAAACAAATGCTTTGTGAGCGCAGGTAAATGTCTTTTCTTCACTTCCGAAGCGCACGTGCAACTTCGCGCAGCTTCCACAGATTCTTCTTTGTATTCTTCACCAGGGGTCGGTTTCACGTTGACATCTCTGCTGCCATATTAATGGTAGACTCACCGTCAGTTGTAGTCAAGTTTGCCAGCGCTCAGACCTGAAGAGAGGATAACATCAACAGTAGCGACTCAGCAGTGACCTCTGCCTTCCCGGCTCAAGTGAAGAATGGCTCATCATGTGTGTTCTTTTTCAATCGTGTGGACCCGTAATCTTGTTTGCATCCTAGCCATTGTGTGTGCGCGCGCGTGTGTGTATCAGTGTGTTTAATGGCATGTGTGAGTGTATAGCAAGGTGCCTTGTGTGTTAGTGAGTGTGTGTGTGTGAGTCATGTTCCGTGGTTAGTGTATTTATTCTTTTATACTGCAATTGAAGGCCATGGATGGCGCCTGTGTAAGCTGAGTGTTGGCGCGATAAAACATGTTTATAGCTACTTCCATGTCACAAGTCCTGTTGCACGGGTATTTCTGCCAGCCACTACTGTCATTCTCATTAATTGCCTGGGTGCTTGCAGGGCTGCGGGCGGCCTCTTGTTCACTTTGAATCTCCAGATATTACATAACACTATTCTATCGTTGCGTGGTAGTACCAAGTTTCTACTGTTGGTATTTCACCTGTGTAAGCTGAGTGTTGGCGTCATAAAACATGTTAAAAGCTGCTTCCAGGTCACAAGTCCTGGTGCACAGGTGCTAGCCATGGTCTACGTGTCAATCGTAATGAATCCTGAATCAGTGTTTGGTTTCCTCTTATAGCTGCTGGCAGCTTTTAGTTATCGTTCCGGGTACTACTACTCCTTTGTTGGTACGTTAGTACCGCTTACTTCTGTGCGTGTGGTCTTCCCTGTTCTTTGCAGGTCCAGGTCAAAGCTTATACTGTCCATTCCATCGACAGTAATTTCACCCTGTCAACAGGAGAGAGTGTTAGACTTATTCTTGCCTCTCTGGGGTAGCCAACCCCCTTACTAATCTAGACACCTATTGTCAAGGCATTCATAACACGCCGTGTTTTTGTGTTTTCTTCATCGTCATGCCAGTACCTGTGCAGGACATTGTTAGGTCTTCTTTTGATTTTTACCTGCAGCTGAAAGCCCTATCGGACATGAATGCATTGTTTTGTCCTCTCTGTAAGTGTTCTCGTTCTTGTACCAAAGAGACACAGATTATAAAGGTCGGAGATGTTCTTATCTTGCACCTGAAGAGGCACCATGCCCATGATGGGAGCACCGTACCCATCACTGCTCTTGTTCCTGTTTGTCTGATGGTGTGCCTGGTCTCCGTGTGCCTGTTTCTGAGGAAGAAGGCATTTCCTTTTCCGGCCAGTTTTGTCTAGTAGCCAGTATAACCATTGCGGATCAGTGCAGATGGGTGGCCACTACTGGGCATATATACACTACATAAAGCAATATACCACTCCAAAACCATACTCCACATGGCGGTAGATCTTGAAACACCAGGAACACTGGTTTTTATTTCAGTGAAAAAGCTTCAGTGGTTCTTTTGCGATGTCACTTGAAAGTTTGATATTTTGCACTGTTCCTATGACTCTCAATTTTGCTTATCAGTGACGTCATATAGGACCGTTTCTAAGGTCTATGGTGTACCTTAGTAACTGAACTTTAGAAGGATTCCTTTTAATGCTATAAGCAATATATTATACTAATCTTTCAGATTAAGCTTAGTTTAGATTTCCACATCTGTTCAATAAGTAGCAATTAAACCAGTAAGATAAGATAATTCCACTTGGTCTGACCATATGTCATGCATAATTACCATTGAGGAGCAAAGTGGTAGCAAGCCAAAATTCTCTATAACTTTTAAAGCAGATATCTCTGGAACTACAACAGCTTTTTTCATGAAATAAAAAGCTACAGTCATGTTTTTGAAGGCTCTATTACCACGCCAAAAATCATTTTAGAACGGTATATTGCTTTAAAGGCAGGCCAGTGGCTTGTGTGCAACGACGCTGCCGTTGCTAAAGCCACCATTTCCGACCTAAGCAATTCCACCTCTTGCCTTTTCATCTATGCTAAAAAAAAGACAAGTGGTGATGTTCGAACTTACATGCCCTGTCGAAGAGAACATGGAGGAAGTAAAATTTGTCTGACTCATTGAGTGACTTGAAACTTGTCAGAAATGCAGTAGAACTATTGCACTATATGATTTACTACCACAAAGCATGCCTTCTGCATTTGAAACACTTTTACATGGCTTGAAAGTGAGGGTATGTTTTTCCAGAAATTTTGTAATTTATATTGGAAACAGAAAAAGTGTGGTCACTTTGAGACCCTGCCAATACTTCTTAGATGAAGTAGACATGGTTCTTACAGCTCGAACGTAAAGATGAAAGGCCTAGCTATAATCCTGCCATGTTTGAAGGCTTCATGATGCCCCAGTCAAATTTTAGAAGGGGGGTCATAGTAATAACCCCCTCCCCCCAGGCAAAATGGGAGTCTGAAATACCCCGGGCTAAATAGGGTTAAGTAGTCAGTGTGGAAGCTTTGGAACTAGTTCATATGTCACGTTGTGGGACAGGCCATCTGTTGAGCTGATTGTTTCTTTTACTGTATTGTGCATGAGACTAACAAGATAGAGCACATCGCAATCACGATCGGAATGAAGTGGATAGCTGTGCAAATATTTTGTATCTGCTAGACTTCTTACAGCCATGAATACGTTGAAAGTGAAATGAAATGATCGGATAAGATAAAGCACTTGAGAGGTGACCAGAAAAATATGCAGTTACAGACGAATAATGAAAGATCAGGATTACTCGTAATGGGTTTCAAATCAATGGCTTTGCAACTAAAACCTTCATTATGATAGACACTTTCGTATTATGCTTGAGATTTTCTACTTTCTTTCGAATTTAACCTATATGTAGTAGGTCCATTGGTCTCCCTACTTTTAAGGCTCGATATCCCTGCCAACTCAAAGTAAATACACATTGTTACTGCTGAGAAGGTTCTTACTATTGAATCAGTAAAGAAGCAGGATGGTCGACCTGTTAAAGTCTGTACAACTGTGTCATGTCTTTCCATGGGATTGCTCCAAACTTCCTGCTGCCTGCATGAGTGGAAGGTGGGATCTCATTTCTACATGAATTTTATCTCATCTTGGTGCTGACCTATCATTCTGATTTGGTGGGCACTTTAAAGGGGAGCAATGGTCAGAAATGATATTTTAACAAATGATAGAGCACAACAAAACATGGGATTTCCCATCAACATCATTACAAAAGCTTATGTAGTTTTGTAGATATTTGCTTAAGTCTAGCAGCTACCATCTTGATTTATCATGATGTCATTGGAGTCCGTTGCTAAGCATTGCTATTTAGTTACTCAAAACCTTATGATATTTTCTTTATTAGATTTAAAACATATTGCTTAGGTTTATGATGAAATGAAAGAGACAACCCTTTACAATAATTCAATGTAGAGTATTTTGGAAACAAAATGTAGATAATTTGAGTGTGACACCCGTGACATCATGCATAGTTAGTTGCAAGATGGTAGCTGCTGGACTTTGGGACTAAATATCCCTGAAACTACACAAGCATTTCTCATGAAATAAAAACTGTGTGTGGTGGTTTTTTGAGGTCTATTATCTGTTGAAATTTCATTTTTGACCATTGTTCCCCTTTAATGATATGTCGGAAAAGTTTCTGCTGGTAAGAAATTTTGCCTACTTGGAAGGTACTTTTCATGTGGATCCAAAAAATCGTGCATATTTAAAAGCTCTAGCTCTAGCTAGTGGTAGAGAGTCTATGATGCGTTTTGTATAGCACATGTATGCAGGATTTCAGGAACATAAATGATTTAGCCTTTAGCCATGTTAAAAGCCCCAGAATGCTCAAGCAAGAAATTGAAAAACTGATAATTTGTGAAAAATTTTCTCCTTTTTAAAAACAGTAGACAAAAAGAGTGGTTTGAGCAAATTATTCAGGATATGGATGTCAAAACACTTCTCGTTATTATCTTGTATTTATTTGTAATTTAGCATAGGCATTACTGTTGTAATAAAAGTGCCATTGGGCACAAGAATGAAGACTTTTGCCTTAGGAGAGAAGACCTCTAGTGTAGAAGTATGAAAAGTACCTATCGATAGACACTTTACGGCTGACTTTGCCAAACAATTTCCACAACTTACTCTTCAATTTTCAATTCTAGGTTTTGGATTTCATCCCGAAGTATGGCCAAGAATACAAAGAGGGGAAAAAGGCTTTCATCAGAACATCTCTTTTTGCGAATAAATCGAAATTTTTACGCTAATTTTACTGAAATAAATTCGAAAAATGCAAAAATGCTAAAACTATAGCGCCCTCACCGGTTCATACGTTTCAAATGAGTCGCAGTGCCTTTTTTGCATCAAAAATTAAGCATTGGAGGAAAGCATTATAAGTAGGCTGTGTACCTACCGGCAGGCTCTTTTGTTTGTGAATTATTATTACAGCACCTGCCCTTTGCTCCGTGTCTGGGGCCTTGGATTTTTTCTTTATGAAACATAGAGGAACTTCCTTTGCACTGTTTATTCCCAGTTTTTCTGTATCATATTTAGTATCATTTTAGTTTTGATATACAATACCTTTTCTCTGTTCTGTTTTCTGTGCTGTGTAGCCAAACCAAAGTCTTACCATCTTTTGCTAGAAGTGCAAAAAATGTCTATGAATGATTTGACTACTCGTTTCCCATGTAGTATGTGCTCAGGCTTTCAGGAATGGCTCTTCTCCAGGCAGCTCAGGTTTCTTCTGAATGACGCAAATGTCATCGTTGTTCATTTTTATAGGAATGTCTTTCCTGAGTATACGCTGTGGAGGCATCTAGTAGAATGTATATTCACCTGTTGACACATTTCTGTGTGTTCTTTTTCATAGTGCCATGCTTGAAAATAGCTCTTGCTAAAGGTCTTGGATATGCTATAGTTGTTGGTGCGGCAATTGGTAAGACTGTCTTGTTAATCAATTTTCTGTTTGGATAGCTTGTTCTTACTGATTTAGTCTGGTGTATCCCATTGAGCTACTCATTGACTCATAGTTGCGTAAACTACTATTTCCGCATTCCGCAATCAGGGTGCTGCTACGATCATGTCTCTGATCTCTTAGTAATAGCTTTCGCCCCAAAGTTGTACAGATACATGCTAACTACAGGGCTGCTTTTGGACGTCATATGGTTTAAACCAGAAGTTATTTATGGGTTTTTTAAAAGTAGAGACAGTTGTGTGTTGATTGACACTAAGTCCAGGTTTCCAGCTAAAGTGGTTCCCAAACAATGCTGTGGTGAGGTTTGCAAAAAGGATAATAGTTCAGGTCTTTTTTCCGACATAAAGCGTTAAGGTTTCCAAACCACCTGCTGAAGTCACTCCAGCTTTAAATCCAACAAGTCGCTGGCTTCTGGTCAAAAGGAACATAAAGCAAGTTATTTCACTGAACTCAATGCTTCGCAACTTGTTAATGGCACCGTCCTTAACCCTTCGGCCCACAAAAGCCAAAAATATGTTCAAACAGTGCTGCTTTGATGTTTCATTTCTGCGTTGATTGACTCCTACTTTCTGTCTCTAGCTACAGTGGTACAGAAGGTATGCTCTGATGAAGTTTGCAAAAAATGATCAGTATTTTCAGATCCAGTTTGCAGACATTGCAGAGCCCAAGGGTTCGAAGTAGTTCACCTGTGGCCTGAAACTCTGTGTTTTGCACTGAAATTCTGATGCATTGAAGACATGAAATTGTGCCACCCAGTATCAGACTTCAAGTTGTGTAAATTCTTTTAACCTTGGTTCACATGAACGACAAACTTGCATTAACAGCTTACGACGAAGACTATCTCGCAGGTTTTAATGGGCTTCTTAGACACGTGTGAACTCAAATATCCTTAGTCATAATGTGTCTTACGAATGCATTAGTGATGCGTTAAAACATGTTGTAAGGAGCGAAAAAGGTTCGACTGTACTTACGTATGCCATGTACAGTAATTGTAGAAGCCTGCCTCTGGATAATGTTTTGCTATGCCGCTGAAAATTTCCTGTTTTGTTTTTGTTTCACCTTGGTATTTTGTTATTCTTTTATTTCCTTTATTGCAGTAAAAGTGCCACAGATAATTAAATGCCTGGCTGCTAAAAGTGGCGAAGGTATCAGCTTAGTAGCTCTCTTCGGAGAGTTGCTTGCCATCACATTTACAATGGCGTATGCTGTCCGGAACAAGTTTCCATTCAGGTATGTTGACTTATCCTTTTACAGTTCCGATATTACAGTAGGCCACTCATAGTTAGGTGCATGTTTGCCGTGACCCGACCGACCCAGATCTTTCACTCAGCGACCAAGCAATTTTTTTTACTGTTTTCCACTTAAAATTTTTTCTGCCCTTATTGCACCGGCACACCAACCATTCACAATAGCCAAAGTCACGCTGAGATGAGCGACAAGTGGCGAGCAAAATTCAAATCACCCGTCAGTGTGACCCTGCAAGATGTGCCGAATTTAAGTGCAAAGTTTTGCACGTTGCTCGTCTGAAATCACAAGTCCAAACGACAAACCAAATCAAATTCGTGTGTCACTCGTCACGCGTCAGTATGACCGATAAGAAGTGCAAAATTTTATGAGGAAGAAAATATCCAGGTGACGGGCCAACATCGAGTCGTAAATTTTACACCTATATGTTTGGATAGCGCCATTCGAGTAGTGTCTTCAATTTCTTACTATAAAAGAGTGTATTTTCTTTGAAAATAAGCAGAAATTTTGAAATGAGATTTGCATGACACTCTGCA
>JAOBRC010665897.1:0-10622 GCA_027575255.1 Scolionema suvaense | reverse complement strand
TTAACCATAGGTGTCCAATTAATTTGGAAGGATGAATTACACGCCCCGCAATATATTTAAGGTGCTCCAAATTAATTAGCTCAAATACATTAGGTCCCGTGTAAAGTCCGCTTTAGAAGATGTGCCAGGTTAGAAAGACCATTCTACAACTAGGAATAGTTGTCACTAAGTGCCGTGCTGGCCTTGGGAAAGTAACACTGGAGGATCAATAAAGATCTACGCTATTAGAGACAGGACAAAGATTGTTCCTATTCGGAACCAGGTGACCTGTTTAGTGGACGTATTCGCGATACACATGCGATGACCATTCAGATTATTTGTTTCCAGGTAAGTCAGTAATTAGGTACGGCCAATCATTGTTCGTTTACCTTAAGGGAAGAAATTTTTGCGACCAGATACTTTCACAGAAGAAATTTTCGCAAATTGATCTCTCAAAAAGTGTGTTTTTAGCGGAAGAAATTTTCGCGAATCAAGCGTTTTATACGAGTTTCGCGGAGGAAATTTTCGCGAATCGAATCAAAGAAAGAATAGTTAATTATCAGTTGCACTTTCCCTTTCTAATCGTTGGAAAACAATCAAAAGAAGTACAAAAAACGATCTTTGTCTACAATTTGACCAAAAATAATCAAATTTCGTGAAAGACTTTTTCCCGAATTTCTTCCGGGTTTAATTTCACGGAAGAAAATTTCGCGAATCGAATGTGTTATATGACTTTTGGGTCCAAATTCGCAAAAGTATCTTCTCGCGAAAATTTCTTCCACAAAAATTTCTTCCCTTAAGGTAACCCTACTAAGCCCGGACTTTTTGGGCCTTCCCAAACCCAGGGAGGTGGAGGTGGCGTCCGTTGAACCCAACCCTCGTAATTTGCCGATGTCGGCTCTTTTTGTCGGAAATGGTCTCGTCATGTCAGATTTTCCACCATTTCAGAAAAATTGCTAATATCGGACAAAAAAGCAAGATAGGGCCATTAGAACGTTTGAAATCAAGTTCTGATGGTAGCATCTAAGTAGAAAATATGACCCAGAGTCATAAATGACTTTATATCAGCAAATATTGATGATGACGTCGTCAATTTTCCCTCCACCGGCAACTAAAAATGAAGGACGACAGTAGCCAAAACATGTTCCGACAAAATGTTCCCAGATAATATTTAGGAAAAGCTACCAATGCCCAGCTTTCCTCCTTTCGTCGTTTTTGCACTATTTCAGAAAATATGTAGGGTTGGGTCCGTTGGAGCCCCCTCGGACTTGGTAGGGTTAAGAGAAGCTAAAATTTTAGAAATACCTTATTCCAGCTTGTGTGGGTGAAGAGGAAGAGTTACAATCTACAGTAAGAGAGAAGAGGAGGAATCAGAGTAGAGGCAGTGGCCAGGAAACTAAAAACGTCTGTGTTATCTGTGAGCGTAAACTGAATCAAACGCTTCTCAGTTGCACGTAAGATTACGGTCAAAATGCAGACTTACCTAGAGTGAACCAGGGATGCAGGGGTAAGCCATATGAAAAAGTCGTTGTTTTCGTACAGTGACTTAGTCCATGCTCGGTTTGTGGTGTACATACTTCAGTAAATCGAGCTCTGATACAAAGACCCAATACAAAGCCTGAGCAAGGAAAACTTCCTTGGCCTGAGATACCAAACTGATTTTCTTTTCGCTCGATTCATATTTCTCCTCAAGGGGATTCATGTTCCACCTATTGGTGAGAGGGTCTTTTCACCACTGAAGTATGGGTTGGTGATCGATATTGAGTCAGTACGCGGTACCCAGGCTAGCATACGCCCTTTTCATTCTGCTACATAATTTCACCGGGTTAATTTGCTCATCTTCATGTAATTTGCTAAGTAATCTATTGTGAGGCACAGTAAAAATTTCTAACACACAGTAAGTCGAAGGTGGTCACGAGATCCGTTTGGCTGCTTTCAGTACTTTTTTGGCCTCCCAATAGCAATGACAAGCGATGACTTACACTTTCGAACAGAAGAAGTCTGTAAAAATACACGGCTTCATTTTTTAATTCTTCCGTGAAGAGAGCTGCCATGCAATCGCAATAATCTCCCAACGTACGTATTTTATAGAACTCTTTCTTTTGACTGAGAACCAATAAATTTCGACTGAGACCTTGGTTATTCTTCACTATCGATTATCAGAGGCTCGTACTCTCAAGAGAATGAAGGAAAGCTTTTTCTTATCAAATATACTACATAATATTGAAAAACACGCCTCTGAAATAAAAAAAAATTACTCTCCTTCTCAGGTGGAAAGTATGATTGGCCAAGTGAAGGATGCATTCGTAGACAACCTGAAAGAAATTGAGTGGATGGATGAGAAGACGAAGAAAGAAGCGGTGATGAAGGTAATTCTGTTGATTTATGTATCTTGCATATATTAGTCACTGTTAGAAGGTGTTGGAAAGATTCTGCACTTTCTTCATGATCGTGCTTTTCATGTTTGCCCATCTCCCGTTTTCTCGCTCATTATTCCCACGCCTGTGTCTCTCTTCTCGTATTTCTCCCAATTCTGTACTGGATTATTTCGTGATGTCAACCACAAAAATTTTCAAATATTTTTTTATCGGGAGCTTTGTTTGCATTGCATTATTTGTTACACAATGCGTCCTTTATAATATGCGCTAAATTTATTAGAATCATGCATATTTTAATCGTTCAGCGAAAATTGAATATGGACGTGAAACGTTTTAAATTGATGATAATCTATCTGTAGTAGTAGCTACCTTAAGGGGATTTATTTTTGCGTCTATTAAGTTTTGCGAATTTTTGTCAAATTCGCAAAATGTATCAAAATGATGTCATAACCTGACCAAAAACAAACACAACTAGCTTTTCGAGCTTAAGCAAAAGCAATTTCTTTGGGCTCGTTTTTCTCTAATTGGGCATGTCGATAACTTCCTCCGTTTCTTTTATTGACGTGCATTCGCTTAATTAGTTCCACGCATTTTCCCCGCATATACTTGACCCGCCAAAATAAATCTACGAAAAACGCCCCAACAATTGTACTCGCAAAAATAAATCCATGCAAAATTTATCCCCTCATGGTAGACCGAGGAAAACAATTGAGAAATCAAAGATCAAAATATAGCTTATTTCTCCCACTTCAGGCTTGCCCGTGCTTACTCCAGGATGTTCCTATTATATACAATCAGGGGCAAAGTAATGAGGCTGTTCAGCAAACCCAGTGTTGCTTTCTCGAAACAAGTCGTTGCATGAAATTGATAGTCAGATTTTACTCAGCTGGGACTGGCACTGGTAATTCGTGCATATTTTACTGCTGAATATTCTGTAACACACACTGACCATGTTCAAACTAACCCATTCCTCCCCTCTCTCTTCTTTCGCCCACCTCCCCATCCCTTCCCCATGACAATGTTGATGTAGGTAGACCTCATTGCTCTGAATTAGGCAGATTCCAATATTGGGGCTGTCACAAACGTTTCTTTGGTTAAGAGGCTGACAGTTTCAATTGGTTCGTATTCGTATGGTCAACATTGTCATGGGGGGAAGGGGGTGCAATTACCCACCTGTTGTAGCTAATTTTATTGATTAATTTCTTCAGTTAGAGACTTAAAACTGTTTCATGGTAGTTATTACTAAATTCAGATCATTCTATTGGCAACTCTCTCATCAGAAGTCTTTGAAACACGACAGTCTCGTTTACTTTTGCTCCAGATTGTACGTTCGGAATTTCTATTCGTTTCAACATGTGGTCGAATTTGGTATGGAATGATGTATATCACTTGATAAAAAGTGGTATTCTTCTGAAATCGATTGGTCTCTTTTTTTTTCAGGCGAAAGCAATGATTGGCAACATCGCCTTTCCAGCACTGGTTACAGACCCAGAAAAATTGGCTGAACTTTATGCAGATGTGAGTATAGGTATATCTTTTGTAATTTCTTCTATTCCAGTATTTAAACGTAAACAAACCTGCAAAGATAAATAGTTAGGGAGATAATCATGCATAAGGTGATATATCGCTGTAAGAATGTGCTGCACCAGGCTCCATCTGACTTAAAATTGAAGATTGTGGGATTTACTGGCTCGCTTGAAATAGCCATATTTCTGGAACCACGTAAGCATTTTACATGAAACAAAGACTCAATTTCCAACTATTTAACCTCCTTTATTGAGCCATATTATGTTCAAAAAGCCAAAAAATTGGTTGCGCAGTTTGTCTACCACTGGTTATCAATACACCGAGTGCATGTGAGCACTATACTTTCTTAACAAGCAACTACTTTATTTACTATTTACAGCTGTTTATGCGATTGTTTTTATCGATAGGTAACGTTGGTTTCCAATCACTTCCTGGAGAATGTACTGAGTTTGGTGAAAAATGAGCGGATAACTAACTTGAGGAAGATGGATAAACCAGTCGACAGAGAGGAGTAAGTATTAAGTTACATTGAACTGTGAAGATTAGTTATGATATTTATGGGCTAAAATTTCCTTAGTACAGGCTATTATACACTACATGTGGATGTTCTCGTAGAACCTGCTTGGACTCTGATCGACTGGTTTGAAATAAATACTACTAAACTTTACTTACTTAACCCTACTGTGCGTGGGCTTTTTGAATACGCAAAACTTTTTTGCTGTCGCAATCAACTTTTTTGATGACTTGGTCATACATTAGGTAGGGTGTAATTTTTTGGAAATTTTCATGAAAATTCGAAATTTCTCTTCGTTTCGTCAATTTGTTTCACTTTGACGCCAAAAACACCTTCCAGAACTTTGCTGTAACTCGATACTCGCAGCTGGTATCAACTTAAGGTTTGTTTTAAAGTTTCGCGTGTAAATTTTGGGAACAGCAACAAAATTCGTGCAAGTAGCTTCTCCCAAAAAATTCATGCTGCAAAAAACTACTAAGGGGTGTGGGGGATTAGAGATTCATACACTGCAGGGTTAAAATGTGTTTAAAAAGTGAAAATATCAACTAATCATTCAGTCAACTTATCATATCAGTTGGATGACAATTTTTTTTTGGAAAACTATCGGTAGAGATCTTGACAGCAACTCTTTGACTGTAAATGACAGTTGCAACATCATGCTCAGCTCAGTTCTCCTTGCCTATACTTGGAAGTATATGCCTCTTTCTTGTTTCGGAGGTACTTCATAAAATGATGCTGCACTGTACAAGTATTTTTTTTCAAAAGAAACGAATCAATGAGAAGTTTAGCACTGCGAGTCCTCAAAAATTAAAAAACTTTACTCTTCGTAGCTCATTGATCCAAAATACATAAAGAAGTGTTTCACAAGAATAGATGCTTTTCTTTCTCCTTTCTTTGAAGTTTTGATGGCATTTCCACATGAAAATAGGTAATGTAAGCTCAAACGTAGCTTTATAATGAATACTTGGACTGGCTCAAGATTTACTGACATTTTTATGAGTATACGCTGTATAAAGGTCATAAAGGAATTTTGATTGTATAACTACAATCATGGACAAAATATTTGGCCACATTACCAGCATACTTGTGCATTGACATTAAACTGGCTACCTTTCCTTTCTGATTCCCCCCTCCCCCTCTGAACAATGATGCTTTCATGGCTGCACACAGTCGGCAAGCCAGAAAGACGTCTTTACATCATTGTTTCCGGGGGGAGGGGGGGGGCGGGGAGGAGAGAAGAGAGGGGAGGAATTAGACTTTGCTTGATTTCGACCCAAGTGCCAATATATACAGGTCCTTCACTTGGTTTCGTGTAGGCAAAAAACGTGTATATCGTAAATTTCTGTTTTGATAGTCGAGGTATAATGCTTTCTTTCCGTTTTTCAGATGGATGTTTCCACCAACATTAGTGAATGCATTTTATGATCCGGTCAGAAACAAGATGGGTAAGTACAGCAAATTTTATACTAAGTGCAGAATGTATAAAACTTTGAGTAATTGCTTAACCCTATCCACACCGGGGTCATTTTGGCGGTGGTGGTCCCGGGGGGGGGGGCACTGTGTTAATAAAACTTGGCAGGTATAAAGTATGTCATTATACAAATAATTTGGCATAACTATTTCATCGATGGCGTCACTCAATTTTTGCTGACGCCATCAAAATGACGTCACATGCTTAAAAAATACCAAAAATGCCGATCCTCGAAAATTGCGATAAAAATACATTCCAGCTCGAAATAATGGAGTTTCATATCATTAATTCTAACAACTTAATGGTATACTGTTGCAGAGATTTGTTTTTGGCATTATTTTCAGCCGTTTTCCTCCTTTGGCATGCCAAATTTAGCCTACTGCATTATGACAATGACGTCATCACGCTCAGGGAGTGGCACCGACCCAAATTTCTTTTGCAGAAATATATTCCTGAATAAATTCTAGGAAATGTCATCAAGTTTCATGACTCTCACTACTGTCGTTAAAAAGATATTCAAAAAAGTTTGGTATGGGGGGGGGCATTATCCCCCGGTGTGGATAGGGTAAATTGCATTTGATGGTAAAGCCTATGAAACATTTGTACGTCAGCCGAAGCCCGTGTTTTATTTGTGTTATATTGATATATTCTGTGAACGTAGTAACTATCCCAACAGAAGTGCTTAAGGTATGACGAATACGGAAATTTGGCTGAAAAACAAAACACGAACACACAAAGAACAAACAAACAAAAGAAAATAAATATGAAAAATTAAAGTTCTTGCTACCTATAACTTTATTGCAGTGTTCCTCGCTGGCGTCCTACAAGCACCATTCTACAGCTGGAAAGGACCAAAGTATGTACAGATTGATTATAAGTCTTATATTTGTGTTACAACTGTTTGAAAACATATGTTGTTGCGGGGTATGTCAAGGGGATATCTGATACACGCCGTTACGACGAGCAATTTATGCTTGACCATATACAAGCTTAAAATTCGAAGTCCACAAGGTATTAGCCTTTTTTCCACGATTTATCACAATGAGTGTGTACACACCATTCTAATAAAACAATGCTTCCATGAACTAAAAGGCTTCAAAGAGACAAACGTTAAAAACACGCAAAGAAGCAGAGGCCTTGTTCAAGTAGCCTGCTCCCAGAACTAGCGCACTTCACCCGTTTGTGAGAGAAACTAACTTTCTCGAGCAGTCTGTGAGCAGGCTATATTGTTCAAGCATAACTTTCTTCAAAAGTTGGTTTTCTTCGGATGTAACTAGTGGAATCCGCATTGACAGTCTTAACAATTTAGAATAATGTAGATGCAATTTCGATGTCTGGTTTAGGATACAGCCCAAAAAGCTACATTCTGATATGAAAACAGACTTGAAGTCTTGTACGATCGATGCTTTGTCGTCTATCTGCCTCCACGTCTATAAAATTGCTCGAGAGGCCTAGTATTTGTCTAAATGCACTTCGGCCGATATAATGCGTTCGTGTTGTGTTTAGATCGATGAACTTTGGTGGAATTGGTATGGTGATGGGCCATGAACTGACGCATGGCTTTGATGATCAAGGTACGAAAATACAGCCTTTGTTTTTGCTGCATGCAGATGTACCTGATCAATAGCAAAGCGAATGATTTAGGAAGACATAGGCCCTTGGACTCCAGGAAAGTTTATCTCGAGAATTTTTTTGTGATTTACCGATTTGCGAAAGTATATCCAAAACATTTCGCAAATTTTTGCCCTCGCGAAAGTTTCTTCGAATAATGTATTCGACATTCTGACTTTATGCGCACCTGGTAAAAAGTCAGATTTTATTTAAAATGCGTAACCTTTGTTTTTCAAGACTGTAGCAATTATGTTTGAGTATCAGTACCCAAAATAAGGGAGATAGCCTGAAGGGGATAAATTTTTGCATGGATTTTTTTGCGAGTCCAATATTTGGGTCGTTTTGCGTGGTTTATTCTTGCGAATCAAGAATTTGCGGAGAAAATGCATGAAAGTAATTTACCTTAAGGGAAGAAATTTTCGCGGTAAGAAAATTTCGTGGATTTCGCGGTTTTGAGGTAAATCCGCGAAATTAAATTGCCTTTTTTACCTCCAAAAAAGCTCAACCGCGAAAATTAATTCCCGCGAAATTTATGCACCATTGAACCGCGAAAATAAATTCCACAAATATATAGTAAAATTCCTAAAATCTTCAAAATAATGCGTTCTTTGTCAAGTACCTATGAAGTACGATTGTCTATCCATTACAGTGACAATTATAGCACGCCAAAATATTATTTTGATGGGGAAATAGCTTCCCCAAAAATTTATGAAAAGTGTTCAGCCGCGAATATTAATTCCCGCGAAATGCTTTGTTTACAACAGACCGCGAAAATTAATTCCCGCAAAATGTCCGAAAAATTTGACCGCGGAAATTAATTCCCTAGAAAATTTCTTCCCTTAAGGTAGCAAATGGGCATCAACGAAAGACAAGGAGGAAGTTATCAATAAAAGCATTGAGAAAAATAATGTGCGCAGGCAATTGTTATTGATTAATGATCAAAATATTAGTTGTGCTTGGCTTTGGTCAGGTCATGACATCAATTTCATAGATTTTGCGTTGACTTAATTTTGCCAATTAAGCAAAAATTCGCAAAATTCGCAAATATCAATCCAGGCCAAAAAAAATTCCTTTAAGGTAGTAGTTTAAATGCCCTCTATCTCATTTGGTGTGAGCATCTGACGTCTTTTATAGGTCGACTATACGACGAGAACGGTGATCTCAGTAACTGGTGGTCAAAAACCAGCACTGACAACTTCAAGAGGAAAGCCCAGTGTGTGGTTGATCAGTATTCCAAGTATTCCCTGCACGGAGTCCATGTAAGATGTAATCTTTCTTTCTGTTATGGTTTTAGGTACACGCAACGCTCTAACACGTTTCTAAATATCATCTTCTCAATAGGTTAATTTACTTTCACTTAATGTAATACCCATGAATATACATGCATTATATGTTGGCAATAAATGAATAAAAATATATCGTCATGTCACTTAGTGACAGTAAGGTTTCTACACGCTTTGAGACTGCAGATACATTTCCAGTCTGAAGAAGAAAAAAAAAATGGCACAAGTGGAAAAATAGCAGATAATGTTTCCTATGATTATGAACAAATTCGTTTTCGACTATTATAATATTAACCACTTCATTTCTAAAAGTAACTCTAAGGTGTTCATACTTAAATCTTCATCCCACGTTCGAATTGAGAGCATAGAAGATTTTCACCATCTATCGCATAAACATGTCATTTTGACGCATCTCCAACTTCCCATTCCAGTTTTAACAAAATTTGGATTCTGATCGCTTTTTGCTCCTAGCCGTTCCGGGTTCCGAGGTGGGGAGAAGTGATCTAGTAGACTAGAACGTCTGTTCTTTGGAAGTCACCCAGGCAGGTTGTGCCGTACAATGCTGAAATTAATGCTATGGTTGATGTGCATTAACTTCACGATTTCTTTACACAAGGACGACTTTTCTAGTCTAGTGATGGAGGGGTCCAGCAGCATTTTTGTAAGGTGACAGGAGCCACCATCCCAATTGAAAAACAGCATTCTAAAGCAGCTGGTTCGGGGCTGCAATCAAAATTTAGTCTCGAGCTTTGTGAGTCTGCATGATTAAAAATACCTTCCAAGGGCAAAGTGATTATATTAAGCCAACCAAAAAACTGACTAAAGCTCAGGGCATGTAGGATCGAACTACACTTTATGATCAAGCGTCTCCACAATATCATGAAGGTTGAATGATTACCCCTGCTCCTCTATGGCAGTTCCTCGATTCATCCACGATAAAGTGTTAGAGAGGAACAATCTTGTCTAATTGGATTGAAATCTTTGTATGGGCAAAGAACTGTCAACTTTTGTCGTTGGTACAATGTTCTGCACGCATTTGAAATTTTGACTGGTTGAATTTTTGGTTTTTCAGGATAATGTTGAATACAAATTAAACTGATGCTGCGTATGTATTTACAATATATGGAAGTCTAATTACGGGATTATTTTTCACGGCATAGTACTCTGCATAGGGTAAAAGTACTAGAATACATGCATACATACATACATATACTGATTACAGTTTTCGAAATGTTGGCGTTAAGCTGTTAAGCATAGTTTAGATTGAGATGCAATTATCTTTTCTTTTAATATCTCAGGTGAACGGAGAGCTGACATTGGGAGAGAATATTGCTGATAATGGTGGACTAAAAACAGCTTTCAAGGTATGCTTCGTTATAATACTTGATTTTCAAAAGTGGTAGTTCGTCTGCGTCTCATGTGCAAGCATGCAGTAGTTTAATAATTTCCATTACCAATTACTGTGAAATGTTGATTGCGCAGAAATAAAACTGTTGGCTAATAAGGATCGATGCTTGATGGTTGGAAGGATGGATGGTCAGACTTACACATGAATTAATAAGGATGGATGGATGAATAAACGGACGGGGGCACGGAAGGTTCCATCTATATAAGGGTGCGAATATAGATGATGTCGAATTCGGCTGACAATGTGAGCCATGGTTATTATGAAGCAGTTACAGTCAGAGGAATGGCCAATCAATATCTGCCTTAACATCTGTCGAGCCCACGGTTACTGGTGGCAAGCACAAAATCCCTTTACCCTACCAGATCCCTGGAGTGAGGCGGGAAGGCGAAGGTCTATTTAATAATTAAATCTAAAATATTGGGTCACCCGGGCACTTTTTTTGGCGATAAAT